>JAIPMN010006171.1:5069-18526 GCA_020650975.1 Apostichopus californicus
ATGTGAATTAAAAAAAAAAAAAAAAAAAAAACAATCATCACCACCTGGTATTAAAGAGAAAGAAAATCCCAAAATATTATCACCGTGTTAGATTGAGATGACAAAAATAAACAAACATAAAACAAAAGATGAAACTGTCCGGATAATTAATTACGTGTGCAACGAAAGTGCCTCCTCCGTGAAATTAATGTTCCATGCAATTGTGAATAGCTATCAGAGAAGCGACCCTGTCGGCCAAGGAAAGTATACACATTATGCTATAACCATAATTGATTTTGTGTGTTTCACACTTAGATGTTTGTACTTAGCAAACCTTACTTAATTGATGTAGTTGTATTTTTAATAAACCAAATAATGGGAAATAAGGTGTCAATGAGACCATTTTTTTTTTCGGCAATTGATGATGCCAAAGAGTGACAATATCGATCAACGAATACATTGCAATTGGAAGTTTCAGGGATGAGCCTGGGGTAAAAACAAAATCACAGAACTTTGCAAATATTGTGGTATAGGCTCCAGTTTGCGTATACTACAGTGTGTTAGGATAATAGCTTTTGTCCCAGATGTAGAAAAGAAATCACGGATATTCTGAGAATTCGCGGAAAAAGCTCATGCCTGAAGTTAGGTTCTATTCAGAGTGAGGTGGATTTGTACAATATCTCAATACAAATGCTCAATTTTCAGGTATTGGCTGTATGAGTAGCCAGTTAAAATGCAATAGCTAATGGTAACAAACAATTTCACTGGTCCCATTTGTAAGGATAATGTCTGCACAAGTACGACTCATCTCCCGGTAATTTTCACAAAATTAGTTCAACTGTAGTTCTCTGTAACTCTGTATTCCCACAATATACATGCAGTGTCAAGTTTAATGAGAATCCTGTCGTAAATTTTGATTTTAGCGTTGGTTTGTACAAACACACAATGATTACAACCGACTGTAACTTTTCTCAGGCTGTGAAATAAAATAATGTACTGTCACACTAATTCTCATAACCAAGGCCAGCGAACATCGGGGCCAAAAACTGACACTCTTTCGAAGTGTGTGATTTTCGGCGGGCCAATGTGAAGAGGCATCGCTATAAAGTGTGCATAGCAGGAAACAAAACAAAACATTGCTTCACGAGCTCCACACTTCACCATCGACTTCTTTGGTTAGTTTGTATGAACACAAAAATGGTCAAAAAATTATAGAAATTTCAAAACTGTAAGAAATATTTTTTTATAATTATACCAAGTCTTTTACTTGCTGGTCATATGTAGCCAATTTCACTCCTATTTAAACAGTCTTGTTAAACACAAAACACAGGTGTTTGATTCAGTGCTGTATCTAACGCTGCCATTTCTTGGCATTTAAAATCTAGATCATGACTCTAGAGAGCCAATCAGCATGGAGAAATTGCTGAGTATATATGAATATGCATCATAGCTGTATTGAATTCTAATACTTCCCTTGGGTCCCCCACCCCTCACCCTTGGGTCCCCACTTTTTTAAACACACAAGGGGATCACTGACCTATCATCATCCCAATTTATTCTATGAAAGATAATGCTGACCACTCCCCCACCCCTTCCACCTCCCCCCCCCCACATAAATCCTACAAAGCCTTTCAAATGTCTCACCGACATCCGAATTTGACGCCAGGTGTCTCCTTGATGAGGCTCTGGAAGAACCGCTCTCTTTGTCGTCTCCGGTCACCGCGTCGGCGAGGAGCTCGTAGACTTCAATGTCACCTTCAGGATCACTGTCCATGGAAGCAATAGGTGCACTTAGCTTTCTCTGTTGGATATAACAAAACATTACAAGATGGTCACCGAAAGAAACAGAGGAAAAATATCAAAGAAAGAGAAAAAAACTTATATAATATTCTGAATTATACAACAAGCAGTAGAAATACTAATACAACCAGGAAAAATCATACTTGAAGTATTGAAGTATTTTAGGTATTTGTTGCATAATACAGTACTTGTTGCATAATACAGTACTTGTTGCATAATACAGTACTCAAGCCCCAAGATGCTATAGCATTTGCAAATATTTGGCGTTCCCTCAATGCCACAATAAAGGACACAAACACATCTCAGAAAGAGTAAATTATAGTTTTCTGGAATGTATTCCAATCCCTGGTTAGGAATCATGGGGAACAAAAACACATCTCAGAAAGAGTAAATAACAATTTTCTGGAATGTATTCCGATCCCTGGTAGGAATCCTGGGGATTTCTCTTGAAGCGATATTTAAAACACAGAAATTCATTTCAGAGAGGAATTCAATTTCAAGAGTAGGTTGTATTAATCTTATCCGTATTATACTAGGCACAGACACAACCTGTAAAAGTCTCGCAGGTTAAGTGCTGATATTTCTAAGCAGGACTTCATCAAATGGATATATGTCATATGCAGCTGACTTGACGTATTATCAATCAATCAGCTTTAAGTACACTAGACTGTGTTATGGAAATGTCCGTGATGAATACACAGGGATGAGCCTGGGGTAAGAAAAAAATCACGGAACTTTGCAAAAATCGCAGTATAGGCTCCAGTTTGCATATGCTATAGTATGTTAGGATAATAGTTTTTGTCCCCCTGCAGGTTGGATATCCATAATGGTAATGAAAAACATGCGAACGACGGATCATATGATACAACTCTGTTGTTAGAAATGCACGGAAATTGAGGTGTAAATCTTGGAGGTAGAACAGAAATCAGGGATATTCCGCGAATTTGCAGAAAAAGCTCATGCCTGGATACAACACTATTAAACATGCTTTTGGTTTATGAAGGTTGTCAGCGTACCCTGGTTTTACCGACAGGCCTCTTATCTTGCCCGGTAGCTGATGACTGGGCTGATTCTTCGTGCAGACTATCAGGGTCGGCACCGGTGCTCTGAGAATCATGAGATGAACAACTCTTTACATCTCCTGCCTCTGCTTCAGCTGCTTCAGCCTCCTAGGAAACAACAGTAAGAGAGTATAAAGTGTCAACATTAAATGTATTTGTTTTTAGTCCAGAATTTGTTCTAAATCTAATCATTCTAGATTGATCAATAAGAACAAAGACCAGGTACCGTAAAATGAAACCAGTTGCTAGGTAAATTCAGTTCAGTTTATTTCTACGAGAATGTTGTTCATTGAGAGAACATCAGGCATGAATTTAGGTATTATATATGCAAAACAAATAAACTCATACATTAAATTTGTGGGACAAACTTTTGTACAGTACCGCCAATAAGTAACTTGGTAAAGATTAGCACGATTCAGCGCAAAACGCAGCTTAACTGTACTTAACCTCGCTCCAAATAAAGGAACGCTACTTTCCCCGCACTCCAAATAAAGGAACGCAAATTCCCCGCGCTCGCTATTCACCACCGACACAATGGGAGTGAACCGAACGATACAACGCTATTCATAGTGTGGAGGTAGTGCTGGGCGATATTTGCTTTTTACCGTCATGATAAATAGTTCAAAAGTTATCGCGATATTTTGATATTTACGATAATTTCCCCCTAACAGAATTAGCGTAAATGTCGAGCTTTGCGTGGACGGAGAAAGAGAGATATATGGAGGGGACATTCAAAGAGAATATCTGAAAAAACCTTACGATATTTTCACAAATATTGATGCTTAGATAAGTGCTTACTCACAATCAACGAGCCTCCCCGAAATTCGCTCCGCTTACGTAAAACTTCTATGTATATATGACACATGGAAAAACACGAGTTTTTACACACATAATTCCCACTGACATTGGTAACAGAACATAAGTAGGTCATCGACATTCGAACTTGACAACAAGTTCATCGCACCGTGGGAACGACACAACAAATTGAACATGATGTTACATTTTCCCGCCATCTGGACGCCGAGTGTAAATTTGGTGTAATATGCAAATTATGAATGGTACTGTGCTGCGCGAGTAAAATTGTTTTAAACGAGAATAGTTTCGTGTTGAAGGGGAAAACCTTTCTTATACGTGTTTATTTTATTCCCCGATATTTTCTGGTTACCAGAAGTAATAAAAAGCAAGAAGGAAACTTCGTGTTTTATCCTTTCGGGAAATTCGGGGTAACATATCATTTTTAGTAGTAACATCAGGCCTCGTGTTTTGTGTGGACTTTAGGCACATTACTGTAGGCTAGGAAACCTTGCACTGATTTATAGAGTACTGTTTATAGGCTTACGAGTACGAGACAAGACTCGGTGAATTGGATATTGTTCGCTGTTTCGCTATGTATAGACGTTCCACTGACAATCGTTTCTTGGCGAGTTGCCAAGTTTAACTAAGAACAAGTGTTTCACGCACATTGTAAGAATGTTATACAGTACTGTAGCATGCAAATCATCAGACGACAGCCTGCTGTACCAATGATTTTCCTCGTACAGGTAAAATGTGAATTCCTTTTTTTTTGGTTTTAATGGTCAACTATTTTGCTCACATATTTTTGCACGGACATTTGTATTGTATGTTGAATTTAAACAGTTTAAGATACATGCTTAACACCGAGTATAAACCTTTGGTCTTCCTTCTACCAGCGACGATCGATATTCTTTTGTTACCGGATTGGAAGGAATTAAATAGGATTACAGCCATTGACTGTCTGACGGTAACAATGAACTTCACACTTCTAGTGGGCATGAATAGAATTAGGGAACCCCCCGACGGAATCTGCGCTCTGATAAACAGTTCCCCGAAATTACCCGCATTTAAATGCATTTAAATGCGGGTTTTAACAAAAGATAGAGCGCGGTTAAATGCACTGAGCGCAAAAAAAGAGCGCGGTTTACCAAGTTTCTTATTGGTGGTACTGTATAGTTTACAAAGTTTGGTCAGACACACAATTTACAATCTAACAAATAATACCGCTGTAAAGGCAGTTGCAAGACTTTGCACACTAACATTTGGAAGGGAGATGGCCATATACACACACAAACAATTGCCAGATGCTAGAGCGAGGTAAGTACTGTAATGCATTTAAGGTTAATATGAGGTGAGGGAGTATGCGCATCGCACATAAAACAAGGAGACACACACAAATGAGATTCCCTAAATAGATATATAATAACTTGCAATGGGAATTTCAAGGAAATGCAGGAATACAAAACTATATACAGCCGCAACAATGAATACACAAAAAGCAGTACAAGTCAATTTTAGAGTTAGGCAAAAATTTGAAACAACCAATCATAATATTTTCAAATTTGACTTCACTCTTTTGAAACAAAGTTGACTAGAGAACCCAAAACAACTGTTATGAACCACTAAGATTGAACCTTACTCAAATTTTCATGACAGACAACTCTAAAGTTTGTTTTAATATTCAGTCCTAACCAGTCATGTTACACATTTCTTACTGTATTTGTGGTAGTACCAGCAGCAGCAGCAGGAATCCTCTCTGTGGTGGTCTCCTTGATGAGGAACGCATCTGGACGTAACATTGCGTAATCTCCATGATCAACATCAGAATCTACCTCTACATCCTCATAGTTTGGAGGTAGAGAGAGATGAGATGGGGAATCTAAAATAAAAGCAAAAACAATCAATTTGATTATTTAAAGGCATTGAAGACTCGCCCCAAACCGTGTGTGGCCATCTGAAAAAGTTGAATTTCTGTTGCTTGCAAGTAACGTTTTATTTGTGTCGCTACAAAATGCAGACAGTAATTAAAAGTGATACCTTGTTATCTTTAGCTGGGCCTGAGATGTCCATCGCTGTATGGTTTGTACACTGTGCTGTGGGTATTGACCGTAGCTGTATGTACTGACTGTACACTAGTGTCTAATTACCGAAGGTAGCAAGCTGTGTGTGTATTTTCTGGGATCGATGGTGGTGTCTAACACTTCTGTTACACCTCATTCGAAATTAGGTCAGATTACCGGCATCAGACGTTTCTTTTTGCGCGAGTCTTCACACCCTTTAATCAGATGGTTCTCCAGATTTCCGGAGTTATTTTAATATTGTATTCTTTATTCATTTAAACTGAGATATTATCAGGAAGGACACATCAAATGCTTAAGATTCTTAGCTAGAGTTGTCTAAGTTGAAGAAAGGTCAATTCCACAAGGCATGAACTATCACCCAAAGCTAACAACCGAGGGTTCCAGTGTTGGCATGAAATCTCTCATCACCATAATGCAAATGCCTGAATGTAATGCATACAGCGCTAGTTTCCTTGCAGTAATATTACAAACATATGCTTCAACTGTTATGTGCCAAAGTTGTTAAGTTTTGAAACGAGCAATATCAGTTTTACAGTTGAATTTTTGTCTTGGAATAGCTAGAATCTAATCAGATCACCCATAATTACTTAAAGAATGGATCTGTGAACATGATCTTGTTACTTTATTCAACCAAACTTGAGCCAGAAATGACCAAATTAGGCATCAAGTTTAAAGCTCATTAACTGATTTTCATGTGGCTTAAATATCAAGTACTTGAAACCAAAAACTGTCCAAATTCTATGTTAATCTGCACACTAAGCAAATTCTGTAATTATTTATTTGCACAGTAGCTGACCGATCTTTAAAGTCAATGGTTTAGTTTCATAAGTAATGTTTCTGGGATCGAGGAACCTGGATAATAACAAAGTTTAGACTAAAGAAAATAAACATCTAGTATCAAACCAATAGTAACAACTTACCCCAACGACAAGCTAAGAATTTGGTGTTATTTTTTATATGTGCAATGTTTGCTTTGAAAACACTTCACTTCCAACGAACAACATGACATGGGGAGCAAGGTAACGTTACCAACAGATTCATGTGACTATGTAGTATAACACACTGCAACATACATTAGCATCATACTGGGAGTAAGGTACAACAACACATTAATGTGACTATGTAGTATAACACACTGCAACATACATTAGCATCATACTGGGAGTAAGGTACAAAAACACATTAATGTGACTATGTAGTATAATACACTGCAACATACATTAGCATCATACTGGGAGTAAGGCACAACAACACATTAATGTGACTATGCAGTATAACACACTGCAACATACATTAGCATCATACTGGGAGTAAGGTACAACAACACATTAATGTGACTATGCAGTATAACACACTGCAACATACATTAGCATCATACTGGGAGTAAGGTACAACAACACATTAATATGACTATGTAGTATAATACAATGCAACATACATTAGCATCATACTGGGAGTAAGGTACAACAACACATTAATATGACTATGTAGTATAATACACTGCAACATACATTAGCATCATACTGGGAGTAAGGTACAACAACACATTAATGTGACTATGCAGTATAATACACTGCAACATACAATTAGCATCATACTGGGAGTAAGGTACAACAACACATTAATGTGACTATGCAGTATAATACACTGCAACATACATTAGCATCATACTGGGAGTAAGGTACAACAACACATTAATGTGACTATGCAGTATAACACACTGCAACATACATTAGCATCATACTGGGAGTAAGGTACAACAACACATTAATGTGACTATGCTGTATAATACACTGCAACATACATTAGCATCATACTGGGAGTAAGGTACAACAACACATTAATGTGACTATGCTGTATAATACACTGCAACATACATTAGCATCATATTGGAAGTAAGGTACAACAACTGCTTGCTGTATATTACTTTGGTAATAATTTCTCACACCAGCAATGATTTATCTAGTAGCACCAATAGTCAAGACACTGAACAATTTGCATGGTTTAACCTTCCCCTATCTAGCTGGACAAATATGTATTTTTCTGTTGTTTTCAATATTTTTCTAATTTTGTTGGACAAGTCGACATATCTTTCAAAAATACATTATCGGACTAGTCTGGAAGTATCCCCATTCTTTAATTATTTCATTGTTTATATTTTTTAAGATACATAGATCAGATATCACCTTTAAACTTATTGTTCTTAACGTGGATACGAATTCCCAACCATCATCTTTAGCTTATAGGACAGAAATTTCTTGGTGATGAAGGACTCCCCAAAACACCTAAGAACAATTTAGCTTGGTTTCTGACATATCCTAGTTTAAATATCATATCTGGGGCTGACATTGTGTAAGACTGTGATGTCACAGAGCCCACTAATATCTGGGCACCATTTTAATTTCTCTGTTTTGTTCTTGTCACATTTTCAAGGCAGAATGGTAACAATGTTGACATTGAAACCAATGCCATCTTTTAGCTCATGTTTAAGAGCTTCAATATTTTTGATTTCAACATTTGCAATACCCATCTCCATCGCAGAAAATAAACATAATAAATAAAGAAAAACTTAAAAATTCAAGCACATGTAGCTTGATGATGTCCTAATTAGACTTGACGAACAAACTAGCATTAGTTTTGGTGTGTTGAAATTGATGGTCTGTGCAGGCACACTATTAGTTCAGCTTCAATAACCTGGTATTTTCCTTACCGTCTTTGGGAACCGGAGGTTCAGGCTGCTGAGGGGCATCTCTCAGCTCAAACATAGAGGCACTATTAGCAAAGGCACCCTCAGAGGAATTCTCCGTCAATCCATTTTCGTTTAACTGTTCTAGAAGGTGACCAATGGACACTCTGGCTGGCTTCTTTGGTGGCGTCCGAGACTTCTCTCCAAGTTTGATATTCACGTAATTCTCTCGAATTCCCGAGGACAAGGCCGGACCGCTTCTCTTGGGGTTAAATTGCACTGGTTCGTAAGATAGGTTCTGTTCCCGTGTTTTGCGACTCACTAACGGCAGAGTACTGTGGTTACCCTTCAGAGGCAGATTGTCGTACATGGAGGGCGGCTCGACGTCGTCCCCGTCCGAGGAAGACTGGCTGAGGGACACCACGGGACTGCTCGTGGGCGGTAACGGTTCACCTCTGGCAAACGCTGACGAGGGAAAGTAAACCATGATGTAAGGGATGGACAAAGAGAAAACAAGTAAACCATGATGTAAGGGAAAACGACACAAAAAAGAATGATGTTTAAAGTAGTTATACAGGGATGACAAAAAAACAACCCCTCCACTGTTTGTCCCTCCACTGTTTATATCCTACCTCTCCTCTTCCCCTGTTGGTTTCTTTCTTTCTTCTCTTCATCCCGTGTCTACTCATCCCCTTACATATATCTCTTTGTGTTCACCATGCTCATTAACCTGTCTGTATTCTGCACATGTTTTTGTCCCTTCTGTTACTGTTACTTGTCATTTAGCTTTTGAAGAAGATCCTGCTAGGATCAAAACGTCAGGCTGACGTACTTTTACACACAATAAACAACCGCTAGATATAACGTAGTGGTCACAAATTAGGCCGACACTTCTCTCTTTCAATTTGATACCATAAAGCAATAATTTCTCCTTGACTCAATAATCCATTAAACATAATATTTAAAGGGGGAGAGGAGGGGGAGGAAGGGGGGCGGTGTGTACTAGGCATGGAACAAAGAAATATTTAGAGCCAGAAATCCAACCTGTAGATCTCTAAGCTTAGCAGAATACAGAATTATTCTCGTTATTGTATTGCAGTGTCTCACAGATAAATAACAAGAATGGTTTCTATTCAGTATGACCAATAACAAGGTAGAAATCCCAAATAACGTCACCTTCTTACCTCGGGCCCACTAAACAATGTTTTTGATTAATCTCAACCCCAAGTACTTACATTTTAAAATGACATATTCCCAAACTTTCACAAACGAAATGAGATTTTATTGTGCTTCTACCAATATTAAAGGAATAGGCAACTCCAAAAATATTGACTCACCTATAAAATTCACTTCTCAGCAGTTGAGCACATGGAGAAGCTTATTAAATTGACTGTTTTATTCCATCTTGGCTACAGCTTTGTGAGCAAGTACTATACCTTACAAATAAATCCTACATTCTTTTCTTTCCATGCCACTGCAACAGTCTCTTATACATTTCAGTAAACCTTTCTTACAAATTTTTCTCTCATTCAAAGCTCTTAGACTGCCATTATTAAGATATGCATCACACAATTATATTTATTTAGTTCTGGTCTGTTAGACCAACTTGAATGAAATAACCCTCAGAGACAAAAATATCAGTTTTAGTTTTTAAATTAATTCCTTTGCTTGTTTCCACAGTTTTTGTTCTTTTTGCATTTCCTAAGGCTTAGGAATGAAAACAGAAGCTCATTTAAATCCATCTCCATCTGACGATTGTGGATGAACACTGGGAAAAATCAGGCCTTCTCTTTTGGACGAGTATTTAGAGAATCACACGGGAGTGTAACTCAGCATCTACATCACTTAAGCAAGTGAAGGCACTACATCATAACTAAAGTACGTCCATGGTAGACTAAATTGTTTCAAAACTTTTTGAGAATTTCACAAACAAGAAATACTAAATGTTCAGAAGGCACTGCTAAACAACAATACAAAACAGCAATTTTGTATATAGGTAAAGAGAATTTTTGGTTCCTGGTGGAACTATCTTGGATATCATTAGTACCTTTTTGAGCTAACTAAATTACATTAATTCCATCTTGCATACGGCCTGCTATATAACAAACCTATTGCGCTGTAACGAAGACAAACCTTGATACATCTTGGATATATTCATCCAATCATTTGAAAGGTTTTTATTCCACATTTCATATCAATAATACCTTTTATTAGTGCTGTGATATCCCTGGCCATCTTCGACGAGTGTCCTTGCACTTTCTGCACGGCTGTTTCCCCCTGACCGTCCTTGGCGTAAACGTCTATCTGAGGCAAACTTTCCAACAGCGCCCTCACAACTTCAACCTTACCGAAGAGTGCTGCTTCGTGGAGCGCAGTACCTGCTGGCAGCTGGAGAGGAGAACAACAGGACCAAAGGTAAACAGTAATTATTAGTCAACAACTAAACGAATGACTATACTAAATCAATAGAAACATTTGATCAAACTTTCTACTTTCCAAAGCTCAATTATTGTCTTTTGTGTTACCATGGCAGCCAGATCAACAAAGTAATTGCTCGTGTGTAGAAGACGGTTACCTATCAAATGTAACACTGCAAATCCGTATGTAGTATAGTATATAGTATGAGTATGGGCACAACACGGTATAGAACATTTCTGCACCCTCTTGCATATATGGGCAACAATTTCTGTTAACAACTTTTCAAACCTGCCAAGTGAATCTCAAATTAAGGTTACAACTGATCAAACTAAGCTACATTTGATATGATGTGCAGCCAGTTGGGACAATTTCCTAATGCTGATACCTCTCTAAACTGTTCTCCAATATCATGCTCTCAAAGCACTGCTATTGACAGTACAAACAGTTCCGAACCTTGATCTGATAGAAACATGATATTCATACTGCTCGTACTGACAATACAAGTGCTCTGAAGCTGAGCATCACACTACATCACACTGGGTGCAATGTGATATCACTAAATGAATGTCAATGAGGTTCCTTTTTTATTGCATTTCATTCAATTTTGAGTAAATTTGTCACTCACAGAATTTGCACATGTGGTCGTACATTTCGAACGGAGAAATCAAGAAATGGGAAAAATGGGAAAATTGTGCAAATATGAAATATTCAGACATTTTTTTGTTAATATTTCATCAATATTCCAAATTGTACTGGAATATATATCGTCAAACTCACTTCCATTGTAATGAGAGTTTAACATTGCATGTTTTTTTTTAAATGATTGCTCTTCTTCTTAAAGCAATTTACTATAGTTCATAGAACTCCTAAGTATTACACTTTCAAATCAAAAACGTTTTTACAATCCATTAATAGCTAATTACTGGTCAAAGTTAACAGCTGTTAGATTAGTCTAATTTTATTAATAGGGTTGTAAGTGATTGAACTTCAAACAGAAGATTGTTCCCTATGACAACAGTCAGTCAATGTCTTCCCAGCATGCAGCTAGCTACAGTAACCAGCATGGCTAGCATGCTATAAATGTCAAAATAGCTTTCACCTCAAAACCACAAACTAAATATCCACATGCCAGTAGTGACATTATACAAGTGTGGTCTAGTATAGCTGTCTCTTATCTGTAACACCACAATCCTGTCTACCAGGGACGATGGTTAATATACCGGACACGGTCTGTTTCGTGATCAATGATGTGTTAACTTCTATCTCCACTGCAGCAAGAAAACACATCAACTATAACCATTAGTCTCTCAGATTATTATTATTATTATTATTATTATTATTTTACCAAATTTATGTAGCGCTCTTTTCATGCTTAAGCATGTTCAAGAGCGCTTTACAATGACAACAAAATGACAAAACCCTTAAAAAATGAATATGAAGAATAAAATTGACACAGCTTAAATATTAATATAAAAAAATATATAAACGAAGGAAATATTTTAAAAATAATATAGATTTACAGTGAAATTCCTAAAAAGAAAAAAGTGAGTTTTAAGTAAATTTAAGTAACAAAATGACAAAATCCCTTAAAAATATGAATACGAAAAATAAAATGGACGCAGCTTGAAAATTAATATGAAAATATGTATGTATCTGTAAGGAAAGTAAGATGAATTATCCAAATCTGCAGTTTAGCCATGTTGGAACTTTCTAACAGACAGTGTGAATCTCATTCACAATTTAAGCTTAACGGCTAATAACTTGAAAGCAAACATAAAAAACGTAAACAGGAAACTACTTTTTTACTTTCTTTTTCTCGATCGTTTCCTGCTTCTCAGAAACCGACATTTTGTGGATATTGGTTACAAAACGAACTGCGTAACGAATACTATTTATAAATGATTCAATGAAAGTTGTTATGGGAGGTTACGTATCTAAGAGATGTTTGCAGTGGGATTCATTTAATGATTTTGTGAGTTTAAAATTGTTTAAAAAACACTGTGCCATTACCATGAAACACTACACAACACTACACAACATAACATTACATCATAACACCCATAGTAAAACATTTCATGACACTACATAACATATCATCACATTATTACATGCCATACCATACCATACTATGAAACACTACCCTACACTACATAACATTACATAACACCCATAGTAAAACATTTCATAACACAACATAACATATCCAACACATTATTACATGCCAAACCATACCATTCTATGAAACACTACCCTACACTACATAACTTTACATAACACCCATAGCAAAACATTTCATGACACTACATAACATATCATCACATTATTACATGCCATACCATACCATACTATGAAACACTATGCAATACTACATATCATTACATAACACCCATAGCAAAACATTTTATGACATAACATATCCTCACATTATTACATGCCATACCATACCATACTATGAAACACTACCCTACACTACATAACATTACATAACACCCATAGTAAAACATTTCATAACACAACATAACATATCCTCACATTATTACATGCCATACCATACCATACTATGAAACACTACCCTACACTACATAACATTACATAACACCCATAGTAAAACATTTCATAACACAACATAACATATCC
>JAIPMN010006172.1:0-10669 GCA_020650975.1 Apostichopus californicus
ATGTATTGTACCATATGTCATGGTCTTAAATATATACTGAATAAGTGCAATGCATTTTTTTTCCTTTGCTGTATATTAGGTTTTCTTGTGTGCCACAAGAGTTTTCCATTAAAGTTGACTGAAATAAATATGATAGCAGGTTTGCTTTCACTATGCACACTAGCTAGGTCCAAAACTGCTTTTTAACATAGCTTGTTCAGCTGAAAGCGATGGAGATGTAGCTATCTAGATGAGGTTTGTTTTATATCCTGGAGGCACCAACTCTGGCATTGGTCATTCTGAGCCTGCACCCTTCATGAAGCTCAACCATAAGGGTTCTCTCTTACGGAAACTTCAGATGAAGTATCTGTGACAATCGCCTAAAGCCATTTGAAATCAGTGCAAATGTACAACTCAAGAACCTTCTTGATATTGCTCTCCAACCTTTTGGCACAATGATATGCAAAATATTTCACGTTTTTCATATTAGAGAATAATCACTCCAAATAGTGACGTAAGTGAGCAAGTTTGCTAAATATTCGTCCTTTTTTTGAGAATCGGGAGCTCTCACTATGGCCTCTTAAGATATCTGTATGATCTTGTCTTAAAAACATCCATATCATATTCTTGATAACAAAAGGAAGATTCTGTCTGACAAATAGTTGTACTTGGCCAGATGTTCTCACCTTCAAAGTTTGGAGATGCTGAAATGAAGTAATCCCTATGGCATTGTTACCACACTCTGGCTTGCCATTAATTTTGTTTCTCAATTAACTTGCAAGATTGAGGTATATCTGCTTGTTGCAGTGTACTTTCATCAGAGTTTAAAGACTACTATTATTGTTGAAGTGTTGATCGAGAGAAGATAATTGCAGCTGATAGCATATAACCTGATAACTCAGCAGTGTGGTATAATATTTGTGTTACATTTCATATTATGGGTACTAATCTTCAAATGGAGGTTGACTGTATTTGTAGTATGTGCTGTTGGAGGACTAACCATATATCGTTATGGGTTATTTGTAATGATCCTTATTTACTATGAGTCTTAAATTCTCACTCATTACACCAGGGATGCAATATCAAGATCATCACATCATATTGAGTACACAAGAGACCCCCAGTGATCAATATCTGTATTTTTTTCCCCACTGCTTTGCCTTGTTCAGTTTGTTGTGCTTGTGTTCATTATTTGTGTTGTTTTCTGTCTTTTGTTTTTATCTGGCAGAGAGCCAAGGGCTTTGTAATACTAACATTATAATGATGAGGTAAACCCCTAACGTGACTAGTACATTGATACTTTGTGCGCACACATAGTGTGTTTCCTTATTTATGCAGGTTTTTATTTCCGTCTACAGTAGTAATCATACTACCGCGAGCTCTACTTTCTGTGGTAGACCAGGTGCAGGCATCATACTGAGGTTTATTATTTTCAGTAGATGAGAGACATGACAATATCCATTGTTTACATTGTCATTGTTTACATTGTCAGTGTCCCTATGAACTAGTAATATTCAAAAATACTATTTATGCACATAATTAATTATTTTGTATCATTGATTCCTTGAAGGTCTGGACCCAAGCACAAAAGCTACAAATAATAACTGGCATGTGAGGGACTTAGTCGATAGCAATACACAGCAATGAACACAAACATGTTGGGAAAGTTGGCTTTATTGTAGAATATACTTTATGCCATTAGTGGCTTCATATCCAATTCACAGGAATACTTTACGTGTGTTGAGTCAGAATCCAACTTCCTTTGTTGTCTGTGTTGTCTGCAGTGTTATAGCCATGCATGGAACCTACAAAGGGAAAAGTGTATTGTCTGGACCCTTTGACTGGGTTCTGCACATCTATCTCACTCTCTTACAATGAAGTGTTATAGCCATGCATGGAACCTATATAGGGAAACGTGTACAGCCAGCAACTTCAGAGAATTGTATTTCTCCTTTTTCATGTTAGTTGGTCTCACTATTACTCATCAGCATAGTAGCCCAATTTGATTGGAGGGGGGGGGTGTAACAACTTTTTTGCGCGCTACGCGTGCGTTCAACATCTTAATGTGCATATCATGTAGGCATGCATCGGTTATTACATTGCATGCCAATTACATACAATCATTTGCTGTGTTATTACCCTTCCATATTGGTTAGAATTTTTGGGCAAGTCATTACAATAATAATCCTCAGCAAATTGCCCAAATTTTCACCAAAAAATTATGCTCATCAGCAAGATTATGATACCTTCATGCATAATCAACACCTTTTCATGACACTTGAAACACTATGAAACTATCAAACAGCAACAGCATCTTATACTACTGGTGTGACTGCCGAAAGAATATTACTTATTAGACAAAAGCTGGGTTTCACTTATTTATTCTTTGCCAAAGGCAAAAGGAATTAATGCAATGGTAATGGCATCTATATGTAATGCCTTGACTTACAAACACTATAAACTAAAAAAATAAAGCTTGGATGATGTTCGTAGTGTGTTTGTCAGTCCATGCTACTGAGTATACAAGAACCCTATATGGTCTGTGAAGGCCAAACATGATTAGAGGTCAACATTGGTCTGAAACCGGTTGCAATCTTGATCATTTGTGTGTGTAATATATGTGGGTAATGCCTCACTTGTAATCTGAAAATGGAAGCTTGCATGGATCCCAAACTTTGTATGTAAACATCCCATATTGAGTTCAAGAAGCCCATGGTTTATGGTGGCGGATAGAGGTCATTTTAGGTCAGCATCGGTCAAATTGTGAAACCTTGTAAACGCAATATCTCAAGAAGGGAAACTTTGATGGAGCTGAAACTTTTTTTTCTGGATGTTCCATATTGAGTTCAACATGCTTTGTTTTTAATGGGTGTGTCATATGTTGTTTGAGGTAAACATCCATGAAACCTTTTAAACACAGTATCTCAAGAATGGAATATATGGTTGAGTCTGTAGTTAGCATGTAGGTGTTCCACGTTGTGTAAATGAACCATGTTTCTTTCATTGTCGACCCAAAGCTCTTTCGAGATCATCAAGTTTGCGAGTCTGCAACCCTTCAAACAGACAACAATTCGTGGAAACATTGTTAGCACAATATTCTCACAAAGGGAATCTTGAGATATCATACTCAGGGTTTTCGTTAGTAGCCGGGACCCGGGTCAAATGACCCGCCTACTGCACGTACATGACCCGGCTACTTTGCGACGCTCAGTAAAAAAAAAAAAAATGACGAAAAAAATCGAAAAAAAATGTAATGGATCAGGATTCACCGTGATATTACCCACGCAAGTACACGCTGCACATACAATTGCGCATGGTTCGAAATTATTACAACCCACAACCACAATCAGACCGGTTTATCACTGGCTTTATGTCATTTCCCCGCTCAAATGAACCAGTTGCTGCTATCAGTTTCTTTTTTTACTAGCCTACTTATTCCCCCCATATACTCCCTACGCAAAGACGAAACCGTCTAGGAATATGACATCACTCAACATGCCCTAACCCATTTCCGAATTCCCTGAACAAGGTTCTCGGTATGCTACTACAAAAAAATTGAGGAGAAAAAAAGAAAAATAGGACAGAAGAAAGGGGTGATTGGGAGGGGGCAATATCATTGACCAAACAGCTGTATATTGCACCATTTTGCATCTAGAGACTTTTTAAATTGCAATTTTCCGGCAAAGGGGAGGGGGGCACCCCCTCCGCTTAGACCCCTCCCCCATGTCCGCGTACAGACAGTCCCGCCTGCTTTTCAACTTGACCCACCTACTACATTTCTTAACAAAAACCCTGATACTTGATGAAGGATGCAACCAATTATATCATCAAAACCACAATGCATATTTGCATTCCTGGGAAAATACTTCACACCTTTATTCCCATTCTTCAATTTATGAGAATGGTTAAATTCAGTTGTTCTTTTATTGTAATGGGGAATGCTTTCTTTTCTGTTTTGTTCAGATAGGATGCATTTAGCTGGTCAGAGTATGTAAAAAACAACCCGTTTGCAAATAGCATGTAGACAGTTTCATTGTTGATGCAATAGTCCATCTCGTGCTCATATTCCTTCTTTCCGTCTCTTCTCAGGTGTAAAGACTGTGACATTTACGGACTGGCTGAACATTGATGAAGAAGAACGACAGCGTGGCCAGTTGCAATCTAAACCAAGGGAAAAGATCTCAGACATAACAGAGATGCTGAAAATTGCATTCAGACCTAAACATGAAAAATAGCTTTGTTTATTCAGCCAGTTGCCTGCAGGACAGTACTCTGTATTCATGGATTACATATTCAGATGTGTAAGAGCGAAATAATTAGAAACCACGGTATCACTAGTGTGATATTAATATAGAGACCGGATAGCTCATCATCCACAGAATTGTAATAATAATAATATCATCTCAAAATCTGTTTGTAATCGAGTCGCCTGTGAAGGAGAGACCAGTTTATATAAGTGACAAATGTTTTCTTGAATGGGTTAATAAAGAAGAGAGATAACAGACACAGAATTATAGGAGTATATGTTTTGTGCAATGCATGATGATAAAAGATGTTGAAAATGACAAATGAGATCTTGAAACTAACAAACTGTTGGGGCATCGTTGCAAATGGTAGAATTATCAATGGACAACGTATGTTTATGTTTTTAGCTGTTTGCTGTCATGAAAATCACTTAATACAACAGTGTGGTGTTTGTGTCATCATCATCAGAGAGCTCTGTGGGAGAATTAGTGACTTTAGCCTTCAAGCTCAAGATATAATATCTTGTGAGAGAAGTTTACTTTACTCTGTGTGATTTGTGAGGCTCGTCAATGACAAAGTGACGGTTATATTATGTTAATTAAGTACATAGATATGCAAGTATGATTAATTATGATCCGTTGCTGTTACATGATCCACAGCTCTGTCCCATTAAAATCATATCTATTTACCTGCATTGGCCATATGGGGATAATATTGTCAAATCATAAAAGTAGGAATATTAGGTGACAGTGTAAATTCCAAGGTTTAAGTTTCATCTCAGGTTTTGTGATAGAATAATATTGCAGGTTCTTTGGAAGAGTTCTAGTTTGGGATTTAGGTGATTATTAAATACTGATTCATGACATTTTGGCATGTACTTATGTTACAATGTTACAATGATAGTTACTTGCAAAATATAGTGTTTCAAAATTGTGTAGCTTACTTCTGAGCAAATATTTGGTGAGGAAGGTTGTGGCATCAGATTCATAACATGAGCATGTATCTTTTGAAGCAAGTTGGTGATGAGGTCTCAGGGATTTGTGCCGTATAATGTCATTCTAGTTTGAAAAGTAGCAGGATGCATCTTTTAGCCAGTTTTACTTTCTGCCAAGCTCACTGAAAATGATGATGCAATGATCGATGTATGAAGATATAAAAACATTTTCCTTCTTGTCCGAAAAGGTGCAATAAACTGACAATTTTCTTCAGATAGTAATCACTTCATTCCTGGTTCTTTTGTAGGCTAGGCTAAGTACATCCACTCTAACAATTTATTTGGAGAAGTAGACTTCTGTTGCTGCTATTGCAACATTTATGCAACATGCTAATAATGTAGTTGTTTTTTTTTATTTAAGTACTTTGGACACCTAGCCAATTTGCCCCATATTCAGTACATTTGTTGTGTGTGATAAATCTCATTCAAAATCTGCTGACATTTTGTGGAAACTTGTTTTGTTTCCAGGATATACACATTTGAAAGTTTTGATAAATCTGGGGAAACTCAAATATGTGCAAACTATGACGTGGAGTGTTGCCTCAAAAAAATTTCTTAGTTTTGCCCTTTAATAAGTTAATCCCTAATTACAAGCCCATATATATCATTTGGATGATGTGATGTTCCTCTTTTCAAAGAAGACAATAAAATATTTTAAAGAGCACCTTTAAGCCCATTACCTGTATTCAGTGTCCTTGAATGTAGGTTGTGAAAACAAAGGAATAACTTAACAGACAATTAGGCAGTTACTCCCTATACAATATCAATGTGCATAATAATATAATGTTTATTCATAAATAAAACTAGAATTGTGAAAAGACTTGTAAAAATGGTCAATTGTGGTGGATTTTGATGGGAGTTGCAGCTATTTTCATGTTTTCTATTGCTCATTAGTGCGATTAGGACAATGTTGTTCATAGACCTTTAGGTGTCCATAGACCTTTAATGTTACTTCATGGTGGGAAGAAAATATAACATTCAAGTGGAAGTAGAACGTTTTATCACCTGTTTGGATATTCAGTTTAGTCAAATAGAAAGTTATGTAGGAAAAGATGATATTGTTCATTTAATTCACATTAGTAAGCTTGATGCTTGCACATGCTGTATGTATTACACATGCTTACACATGCTGTATGTATTACACATGCTGTATGTATTACACATGCTTACACATGCTGTATGTGTTACGCATGCTGTATGTATTACCAGGGATGTGCCCACGCTGGGCGGCACTGGGTGGCCCCGCCCAGCACTAAAGATTACCGCCCAGCACTGTCTTAAAAATCATGAATCCCGCCCAGCACTATTTTCATCTAAAATCCCGACATTCCTGACAATATATTCAACATAAATTGGGTCTAGCCTATGCGAAAATCATACAGACTAATAATGCATCAGTTATGCATGCTAGAAACATTACTTACAGCTCTCAATCGGTCCCTTGTAAAATCTCTTTGAAACAAACTAATAACTTTTACCAGGTACGTAATATATTTCACAAAAAAAAAATTAAAGAGTGTAAATTGTTAGCAAAACTAGTACTTGTGTATGTGCTTAAAAAGCTACACAATTGCCAGCAATTGGCATCTGAGCACCTTCCCCAGGACGACGATCAGTATATCCGGCACTCAGGAAGTCCTTGGCACATCCCTGATGACACATGACCAGGAACATGATGTCTGGTGTTGTACGTGTTGGAATGGTTTACCAGCCGGTAAAGCTTGATTTCATATCATGAGAGGAGACTGTCTTGGCATTAACAAACATTGGGTATAGGAATGGTTACCTTTACACACCTCTGTTTGATTCTGAACATAAAGACAGCCAATCAAGCAAGAATTGCTTGTGGATGAGAATTATTGTTTGTTTGATGTGAAGTTATGATCATTTGTGATATCCTACAATTTGCATATTAGAATTGGGGCTGAAGTTGCTTTTGTCCTGAATTATCACAGCTAATAACATTTTGAATGCAACCTTTCAAAGAAGGAAAAAGTGATAAATGGAGTCTACTGAATATTAGCTACTTTATAGAAAATAGACAAAGTCATTGAAGAAAGATGAACATGCACTCAAGCACTAGTGGAGCTGTGATGTAATCTTTAGGGGCTTTCGCTACTCTTCACACTAATATATGAAGAAGGAACATTCCCACTGTAATATGTCCTCAAAGCAGTTGTTCATCATATGAACCTATATCCGAACAGTTAATGATGACAACGACTGCAACATGATTGGGGTTGCTTAATTGATGAAACAATCTTTTTGCAGTTAAGAAGTTGGATATATTTTCCATCGTTCAAAATCTGCATAGTGTCATTGCATGTTAGGTCATGAGATGATAAGAAACAACCATTTATCACATTTTTTTGATTGGAAAGATTCAACTCAATAAGTATGACATTATAGCCAGCTAGCTCACCTAGGATTTCCTGAAAATACCTTACAATTGGCAGTTTACGACAAATTTAATCACATCAGTATCAGGTTGAATTGTGAACACAGTTTATCTTCACTCAAAGATTACATGATGATGTAGTGAGCAATGCAACTTGGCAACTAAATTTTCTCAATTTCTAGTTTGGCGACTGTTATTGGCTAGAATTATAGCAAGTTCAAATGAATCTATGGCACTGGTTTGTTTAGTCAGATGTTTTCACATGAACAGCAATGAACTTGACAATTTCTTCTCTTCTTTGAAGCACATGTATGATCTAATACTCACTCAGTGGGTGCTTGTGTTGCTGTCTATCACAGTACTGATATGTGTCTTGTTGCCTAAGATGTTACTAACACTCTTATTGCCCCCTAGGCTTGAACATAAGCACTAATTGTCACAAGTATATTGAGTAGCTTTCTAGTTACATCTGGAAGGTCAGTCCCCTTGCATGTCTCTATTATAAAACTATATAATGTTATAAATATCAGGAATCTGGTACTTGAAAGGTATTATTTAGTGATTAGAAGCTTCTGATCCACTTCTAAATCACAACTACTAAATCAACCAATTGTTTAATTCTAATTAGTCAGTGCAAATCTGTATTTCGTGTCGTCACATAGCATGTATGATAGATTGCTGTTACAGTTTCAGCATATTATGAATGTCTGAATTTTAGTCAATATGAAGTGGCCCATTGCTAATAATGACATTGTCCATCTAACTCTAGATGCTGTTACAAAGAAGAAACAAATATTATTACTTGCCTGTAAAGTCATAGAATGAAAGACTAGTGATATCAATATTATATTCACTATGTTAGTCACAGATGTGCAAGGCATTGTTATCTGCTTACCGTGTAGTTTTACTTACCTATCATGCTCAATAAGGAAATGAAAAAAAAACAATACTATATTCACATTGTTAGTCATAGACAGATGTACAAGGCATTGTATATCTACTTACTGTGTAGTTGTACTTACCGTTCATGCTCAATAAGGAAATGGATATAAACAATAGTATATTCACACTGTTAGTCACAGACAGATGTACAAGGCATTATATATCTGCTTACTGTGTAGTTGTACTTACCTATCATGCTCAATAAGGAAATGGATATAAACAGTAGTATATTCACACTGTTAGTCACAGACAGATGTACAAGGCATTGTATATCTGCTTACCGTGTAGTTGTACTTACCGATCATGCTCAATAAGGAAATGGATATAAAGAGTAGTATATTCACACTGTTAGTCACAGACAGATGTGCAAGGCATTGTGTATCTACTTACTGTGTAGTTGTACTTACCGATCATGCTCAATAAGGAAATGGATATAAAGAGTAGTATATTCACACTGTTAGTCACAGACAGATGTGCAAGGCATTGTGTATCTACTTACTGTGTAGTTGTACTTACCGATCATGCTCAATAAGGAAATGGATATAAACAGTAGTATATTCACACTGTTAGTCACAGACAGATGTGCAAGGCATTGTATATCTGCTTACTGTGTAGTTGTACTTACCGATTATGCTCTATAAGGAAATGGATACAAACAACAGGAGGCAGACGATGAAGTGAAAATGCAACTCTTCTTGGGGCTGCTACCAATACTAAAAACTTACAAGGTATTCAAATTTGTTGACATAATTTGTCATTTCAATGGATCCAATCTAGGTGTGTTGCCAAATATAGATTGTGCAATTGATATCTCACGAAGAATCATTATTTAACTGTTATTTTAATTGAGAAGATCGTTTGTTTAACTTTCAAAGTGAGTACATCCAGGTAATTCTGTGACAAATTCTTAGGATTGATCTCTGTTATCATTTTATCATACAACTATGTCACTGGTATATCGACTTCCATAGCATCAATCGTGAAAGAAAATCAAATGTAAATAGAAATGTTTATTTCAATATTATAACATTGGAAGTATCTTTACAGCTGGGATACGATTCAATTCAACGGGATAAAATAAACAACTTTAAATCATAGGCTGCTGCGTGGTTTGCAATTGACAATTTTTCATACTGGCATTCATACAGCAGGCTGAAACATTAGCCTGGGAAGGTGTCTCTTTAACTTCAGCACCATGATGAACTTTCTCTGTAAGCAAAACAGGCATAAAATAATTAGAATTCCAAGTTCAACTCATCGAAACGTAAATTGTTGCTACTATTTGGAGTCGTGCGATGGGATATTCTGTAAAGATTACTATTAAGCCGTCCATCATAGAATTAGTAGTTTTATGGTTGAGTTCTGATAAGATCTGTACCGAGTGTCAGTGCTCCAAAACAAATACAGATCAAATTATATACGAAATAGGAAAACAGGTTGATAGCTATGTTCCATGATTACCTGCACTATATGGCCACCTGCTATGCGCTAGTTTGTGGAGAGTCTGCCGTCTCCAACGTTGATGTGCACCTGCCCTTGAAGTATCCAAAGTAGTCGACCGACAATTTATAACTGCAGTACATGCGCAGATATCGTAAAAATACGTTTTAAGGTTTTAACCTCTTCTTATAGTCAATAAGTTCATTTGCCCTTCTTTAAATCCGCTTGTTGAATTGATTTTCTGTATTTTTCGGTGCTAGTTGGTATCTACATCCCATGTAATCTTAGATTCACGTCAAAATTCATTTTAGAATAACGAAACTTTGCAATTTTCCAATTTGCGTGTCACACGTGATTAATTAATACTCTTATGGGGTTCATTCGTATAGGGTCATGCATAATACCTGCTTATTTAGGGGAAATTTCATCTGCTTGCAAAGAGAAAATATTATGATCGACCTTGCTTCACTAGTAAGCAGTATATCAATGCTCAACAACATCATCATCCTATCATGCAGTGTTGGGCTGACAGTCATTACACTGGATAATGTACCTGAGATTTTGACATTTTCATGTTGTTCTCATAATATCCATACAGGGCCGCCCATTCGGGCGGTTGGGGGGGGGGGGGGGGGGGGGGGGGGGGGGGGGGGGGGGGGGGGGGGGGGGGG
>JAIPMN010006174.1:2962-17752 GCA_020650975.1 Apostichopus californicus
CCCCCCCCCCCCCCCCCGGATTAGAAAAAGCCAGGATACGCGCCTGAAAGACGTATCTTCAAGGTCAAATACATATTTCAGCTATTTTAGGAACGGAATGATAACGAATGAATGCTGTCTACCACGTCCATTGCTTCCTATCTAAAAGTAGGTCAACATCCTTTCCCATTCTGCGATTTCATGATTACTGAACTTTTTTTGAACTCAAGCTAGTTTCCGTCAATGTGTTTACATGCGGCAAGCATTACATTCATACAAACCCTTTCCATTTTCTACACGCGCCCTCTATTCGGATTCCTTGATTTGAACAGCCCCAACGCGAACAATCAAGTCACTTTGGTGAGAACACACACAAGTGCTATTGTTAACTATAGTAGCGCGTCTCAATGAATAACGTATGACGCGACGCTCCACTGTGAGGGTTGTGTACTCAACTGTGAAAAGGGCTACTTGATTTGAAAGGAATTTGGTGTTACTGAGTTTACCTAACGGTTTTTGGGGAAAGATACAGGGCTATGAAGATATCGCCGTGTTTCACACCATCAGTGATGTGCACTGGGTTACAAGGGCGAAACTTTCATGGATAATACTGTTTATGTTTTTTAATGTGTTGCATCGAAATTTAGTATTTTCTCATCTTCAGTCTGTGCTTGCTATACGGAGGATGAAGACAGTCTTGTGTGTTTTTTGATTATGTTCGCTGTAAACGATTTCTCAATGGATTTTGTATCAAGTATTTTTCAACGTTGTAGCTATTGCTAAACCAAACTATTGTTGTATTGTGTGATTGTGTAGTAAAGGACTATCGTGGGTTCAGTGAGTAAAATCCGTGTTCAAAATGTCTCGAAATAATGCTCTGGAAATGTTGCGGAATCCGCGTCCGTATCCGCATGGAGAAAATGGAGCTACACCGCCAAGAGCCAAACAACCTAATCGTGCCTTGGATGAGCTGCGAAAGCCCCAACCTTATCCGACAGCTTCTCAGCCCGCTCAGCGCCCTCCTGCGCAGTCTCAGCCCGCTCGCAATACGCCTCCCAATGCGTCACAGCCTCGGCCTCCAAATAACCAGCATGGAAACCTGAGGAACCCGAGACCGTACCCATCAGCTAGTCAACCCCAAGGTAGGCCCAAGACTCCTCAGTCAACGAGTAGGCCTCCTGCTGCGCAATCTAATGGGCCGCCAGCTGCACGACCTCCCAGTGCAAGCCAACCTCGCCCCTCGCCAACTCCCGCACAAGGGAAGCCAACGGTGGCACCTCAGAAAAAGAAACCAAGAGTGGCCGTGTCGTCTGGTGCCCCCAAACCATATCAACCCCCGAGACAGACCATGCAGCATGTTACCCCTCCTGTAAGGACCATGCCACCATCTGCTTCACAGCCCCAACCTCAAAGGTACCAACCACGCCCAACACCAACGCAAACTCCAACATCGGCAGCGTACCCTCCTAGGACCACAACCCCTGCATCACCTTACTCAACAGCACCTTCCACACCCAGGGCTACCACACCGCGAGCCACGACTCCACGGGCGACTACACCAGTACAGCAGTCACCACCTGTTTTGACAACTGAACCACCCACACGACAGCACACCCGTAATCAACCACCGGAGTATGAACCGAGTTATACGAGCCCGACCCCTACATACAATCAACCAATCCCAACATATAGGAACGTACCCCCTCCCATGGAAGCCAATCCTCGACTGACCCCAACCAGCAGATACGACGAGAGTGATGCACCTGACTATGACCGTGAATCAAAGAGAAGCTTTGGACATAGTTTGCCATCACCGGAATCTGACATCGAATCGGGCCCGCCGGACTCGGATCAAACACCATCACTCCTACCCGAGAAAAAGGTAAGATTGCTGATTAATGTAATTAAGAACTGGACCTCAGGATACTACTGCGCAATGTAAATGCCTTACTTAATTTTTAACAACAGGGTGGTTGGTAGACACTTAGTAATTCAGCGTGAATCTGATCCGTGATCGATTGAAGGAATAGAAAACGGGAGGCGGATAGAAGAAGTTGAGATCTCTTGGGTGGGGACCGTCTTTAGTAAGTAATTGTTAAGTGCAGTACATGATATACATATTCTTTATCCTACTCCCCTCTACCCCCTCCCCACCACCCCTCCCCTCCACCCCTCCCATCTACCCCTCCCCCTCCCCTCTACCCACTCCCCTCACCCCTCACCCCTCCCTTCTCCCCCTCTCCTCTACCCCTTCCATATGACACGAATGGGGAGAAAAAACTATTGCCTACGGCCATGAAATATTAAACACAATAAAGTGTAAACAGATAAGTGTGAGTTGGTTGATTATAAATCAATAGACTTTCGAAGTCTCTTTGAGCGAACATATTCCATGAAGTGCCCCCCCCCCCTTCCCCCTTAACATCCTTTCCTCTCTACTGTCAATGAGTGGGAGCGATATCGTAAATATCAGCGCCACATTCTCCATGTAAGAAGATGGTAAAATAGTAGGAAATCGCTTAGATTAATAAACTATGAGGTATGAAGGGCCTCGGGTATGGGGAACCGAATCAAGTTGCCCTTGAATATTACACTTCACGTTGTTGAAACCTTCAAAACAAACTTAGCAGCGAAGTTACCAATATTCTTAATTCCGAACACAACTTTTTATTGCATAGACCAGACAGAACTTCCTGTAAAAGAGGAACAAAGGTCAGATCTTAACGAGAACGAGTACACCTATACGTCTTGAATAAACGTGACCGTCACAAACAATATACTTCAGTGTATTTCAATTCTTACATTCCTAACTAATTTTACATTTAAAAGGTATTATTGAGAAATGATAACAACCAAAGGTCAGAGGTTACAATCCATATACGCGAGAAGTAAACATACAACACTACGGCTGCATCGGACTTGGTGCACGGCTGATATGGACTGCCGCTGTGGCACCTATTGCGCATAGCATGCATGTTACCCCTTTGTGGAGCGAGTCTCTCAATTTTTCTGTCAAATTGTAGGCCCGGAATACCCGCGAGCGAATTTGTATCGCCCAGCTGTGTAAATTCGATCAAAATATGAGCAACATGACCGCCAAGTTGAGTCATATAAGATGTTTATCTGCTATTTCAAAACATGGGATATGTTAACCAGGGTTGAGGCAATATTTCTTATTATTATGATAAGCTAATCCCCAAGCTGATCCCCATATTCTCTCATTAAATAAATGATGTTCTGTTATTCGACATGTTTGTTTCAATGGTTTAGCCGTAACTATATCATGACATTACGTTTTCTTTTAGTTGGAGTTCCTGGTTAAATAATAACCCCGTTTAGATGTAAAATATCAGTTGTGAACGATGTCATGTTAACAATCAACAAACGTGTACAACTAACATAGGCTTTTAAACATGTTACAGCAGTAACAGCAACGGTTATTCTACTCAAATACAACCCATGGCGTGCGTCGTGATGATAACCAGGGTTTGCACAGAGGCTTTTATGCAATTGAAATCCCCCGCGGTCAATATTCTTTCTTTTCAGAGATAATAAATAAAGGCGGGACGGTGTCATGTATTGTGGGAGTGATAAATGGGTGACAGACCAGTGTACAGTAGGCCTATAGGTTTATATTGTATCGGGGATTAGCCTTTTGGATGAGAACGGATTACAATTGGAACCATGTTTTGCCATATCTTAACAGTTAGTTAATCAGGGTTGACGCTATCGTTTCCACTGTTTTCATACCCCCTTGGACATATCCACGCCAAGCAGCCAAACGTTCAAATCCTAATTTTCCACTCCATGAAAACTGTGGGGACTTAAATATAGGCCTACTATGAATATATTTGGCATCGAAGGAGAATGAAACAGTTACAATAAGAACATGACATGAAGAATTAGTTGTGGAAGTACAGTGCACCTTTAATTAAACCATGAATAAACATTAATCTTAATGATCAATCAGAAAAGAAAAAATAAATCATTTTATGTCATCGGTTGATTGTTCTTCGATGGCCAGATAACCGTATGTCATTGATGTTACCAAATTATTAATGAGCAGTAATTACTGATGGCTCTCCTGATCTGTTAATTAACGTATTCCAGCAGTCCGCATCCTCAATAATTACAGTATGAAGGAGTTGTGCTATTTATCTCTTAGTTGATCGACATGTATACCCATTCAGCAAGGCGAAAGGAAATTAACCTCTAGGGACTGTTCCTTTAAAGTTGTTATATGATGTTTCTTCTCTGTATCCAAATGCAAAGCTTAACAAAAATATTTATTATATTAAGGCAAACCGAAGGGAAGGGGAGGAAGGGGGGGGGGGCGTTCTGCAACTCACGAGCCTAGGTCACTTAGAGGCGACCGGGAAACTATAGGATTAAACATTATGTATTATCGTTTTTATATAGTATGAATGTAAAACGAATACTTAAAAAAAAGGAGGGGGAGGGGTTGGGGCAGGAGTAACATAATTGCCCCCGATTTCGTTCCCGAGGTCCCTGATTAGATTGTGTGTTCTTTCTTTCTTTTCTTAGGGGGCAGGGTGGGGGGGGGGGGGCTAAACAGCATCCGTCTTCTGGAGCATTCTCTAATAACTAAGCGTTTCCGTATCACTCTGCATGCATCCCGGATGTGATAAGCCAGTCATAGAAATGAGGCATGAAGCCAACAAGGTGTTAATGATCACTTGACTGTAATTAACAGCCTACCACAGAATATATATGACACACCATCAGGAAGAGATGAACCAGCTATATCCTACACCTGACAAGAGGGCTTACCTTCACTGTCATATTTATGTGGCCTCTGGCGAAATGGTCATAGCCATATATACATAGCCTAGTAATGGGGATATTGTAGCGAAGTGTTCGTTATAGGCTGCACAATGTAGAAGGAAATACCACGGCTAAACCAATTAATATGTACCTTTCAAGTAGCACCAGATAAGCCTATACTCCTTATTCAACGTAGACCTTTATATATCACAAAGGATTTGAAATAGAATTCCCTTCATCAGAATTAAAATAAAATGCGATTTAACAGAATTATTTTTAAGAGGTTTAAATACTGATTTGGGAGCAATCAGGATGCATATCCAATCGATAGATTAAGAATGTCAACTTGACATTCTTCGTCGTCTTAAAGGTCATCAGTAGTTCAACTGCTATAACTTGATAAAGGTTTCAAAAGTACGTTCCTGTTGGTTTCTGGTTCTGAAATGATTCCCACATCCATAGAGGTTAGGGTTCGGGGAGGAGGGGGAGTTCAATTACACCATCAAATATCTACGAGAGGAACTCGTGCTCTGACAGTAAATATTTGTTGAAGTTTTGATATGAGTGACCATAATGTCGCTTTCTAGCATATCCGGAAATAATTATGATGACCCTTTAGTGTACATGGTGCGGGGGGGGGGGGGGTGGGAGTGGGGTTGTTGCATGTATGTGGTACTGTACATAAAATAGGCTGGCCCCCAGAATGTAAACAGTCTGTATACAAAAACCGTAAGAAGAAGGAGGAGAGAGAAATATCCTTTGAATGTTAGTTCGAGTTACGAAACTACCACATGCCCTCATATACATATGTATATTAAGTGTATATTAATGCCATCGATTTATGTTACACGGTAGATTCTTTCATAAGAACATTATAGTTGGAACATTAATGTATCGTGTGGTTTTCTCACCGTAATGCGCGACATGATAGCACCAATTTGTACTGAAACCTTATCCACATTGCGTGACATGCATGTGTTCCGTTTGAAACAGTTCCTCGGGCTTCAACTCCCCGAAAGTGATTATAACAGCGAAGACTCAAACCATGAAAGTGCTAATCAATCTGTGCAGTGGCCTATTTCATTGCATTTATAGTTTTCTTCAAAATTTGAAACTCTTTTCATTAAAATATAGGTCTAAATAAAACAGAATGATAGTATAGAGCAGAGGGACTAAGGTTGAGGGATTGGGGTGGGGAAGGGCTTAGGGGTTCGGGGGTGGGCTATATATCAGAGGAGTTTAGGGTGCTGGCCGGAGGTGTTAACAACATCAGTGTACAAATAGTCATAAATCAGCCTGAATCATTCTGAACGATTTCATTGTATAGCAATTAATTCTAAGATTTATGTCGAAACAGGAAGCAGTAATTGCATGATTAGTTACCGTTGTTCAATATTGAATTATTGTAATATGATCCTTAAAACAAAGGTTAAAGAAATACACCTGTATCAGCTGTATACCACGGAATGTTAGTTCCTCTTTACATACAATTTTACAATAACCAACAACTTTCGTTGTTGCTTCATCAAATATGGCGGAGGGGGGGGGGGCAATGTAACCCGTATGGGTCATATTTCCTTGCTTATAAAACCATATACACAATCAAACGGGCACTTTCGGCTACAACACTTTCACCAAACCGAACGTGACGGGGATCCCCTTATTATGTTAGCGAAATCATATATTGTCATGACTGCGGTATGTCTGACATTAATAAATCGTATTTACCGTGTGTTGACAGCCTAACCATATTACGGTTTAATCCGTACGCATAATGCCAGCCTACAGTCAAATCGTTCAATAATACGGAGAGCCGTGCGCAGACAACTGTGAAAATACACGTCAGTTTATGATAACTGTACCATATTCATCATTTGCCTCGTAGTACGGTATAATCCCTATACAACAGCTTGTTCTGTGTGTATGTCAATCTAGTGTGTGTCGTTGATTGGGAAGCATAGCTAACAAGACTCTTTAATTCCCACAGCGCTGCTTAGCTAAAACGGTCTGAGGCACTTCAATTCATTAGGGATAATGATGTACGGTCTGATGTTGTAGCTTCCATACTGGAAGTCGCTGGTTGTCATAGGGAGGGAATTTTAATAACGTAATTAAGGCATTTATAGTCATGAAAATAAGTATGATTGCAAACATGTTGCAAAACATCGTTGATGTGGAATTTTCTCAGAATGTGGTGAAACAGAAGTTCACAAACGTATTTCAAACTTGTACAGACACATTACCGCAGGCTTACATGTTAAGTGTTCCATATAAGTAGGATTTTCTTGTTCCATAAAAAGTCCTTTTTTCAACTGTTCTGAAGCAAAATGTGGATAAGCACTTACACCAGGGAGCTGTTATATATAGCTAGCCAAACAGACTGCTGGTACAAAATTTTGGAAATGAAATAATAAATTAGTATTACACGAACGATACACAATTTTGTATTAAATTGCGTTAAATATTTAATATCTGCTGTATTTTGTTAGTGATAATGTCGCATATTCTTCATGACCACACATATCTCTCACTATACATGAATAGATTGTAAGACCGTCCCACAAATTATGTGAAAATATTACTTATGGCCTGTATATAGAATGGTACAGACATTGACGCAATCACCTATACTGTAACTGGTATACGCGTAATCCCACAACCCCTCGCAAAGTACAGAGACCCCCCCCCCCCGTATTGATCTCATCCCAGTGCAATGACTTACAAATGAATGTAGTGACCTTTGACCCCAACGATGACGTTTATTTGATCATTTAAGTCATCGCTCCCGCAGTGAACGATGACAAATGATCTTCCGGTTATGAAAGATCACCGCCAGTCAAACGTTCCTTTACACTGATGGTTCATTATGTACTCGTAATATCCTGTGTACCAAAACACCATTTTATTGGTCTTCAACAAAAACTTCCTAGTTCGTTGTAATGTTTCTAGAACCTGCCAAAATGGAAAAGATGTGTAGTTACAGTAGGTGTACATGTTGTTTGCTGTAAGCTACCCTATACAGGAAGTTCTTAGAAATTCCTATAGTTTTACTTTTATACAAGCCAGCCAATATTGTACAATTAAAAACTTAGAGGTCTTGTGATCTTTGTATGTATGGTTTGGTTAAAAATACACTTGAACGTTAAGCTAGGCTCCGAAGCATGCAGGATATGTTTGTTTGAAAATGGGTTGTTTCTCACAAGGAACTTTCGCAACTGAACTTGAGACGAATTCATATATAGTATGTTCATTCAATTCTGACCTAAATTTTAACATTATTACCTACCTAATGTGCTAAAAGTCAAATTACGGTCACCCATTAGTTCAGTATAACCGTCCCTATGTTTGTTTTAGAATACAATTTTTTTTCACTCCAGAATTGCCCCTTATCAATGTGTGTAGTATCAAATTGTCCAATTATATAAGATACCATGAAAGTGGTTCAGTCACGCCGCACTAGGAATTATCATTTCCATGGTTACACGGTATGCATGCCGGGTACTCTGTCCTCTGGTATTTCTAACAATTATATAGAAATTGTCAATATCAGGGATAAGTCCAAATCCAAACCACAATGTGTATAGCTCCGTATGGTATAGCCCGGGAGTTGCTATAGCAACTACGTTGTTTCCATATAGCAACTCACTGGTATAGCACACGACAGGTAGCCTTCAATACTCAATATATTTGCAAAACCATGCAGCTTAAAGAGAGCTAGGATACATTACACAATTGTTATACATAACCCTTAAAAAATGTCAGTTGTTTATAACTTGTACACACATTTTTAATGTCATTTTCCGTTTGCGGTTTTCTAAAAAATTAAATATATCTTTATAAATATATTATATGGATTGCTATAGATTCCACAATTTTGGAAATACTTTCCGCTCACTAATGCATATGCATCAAGTTAGTTTTATTTGACTACAATTCAACACACATGTTCTTACGTACAAACTCTTTCTTATATAGCATTAGAGTAGGTCCTACCCATATAACTGTAAAGTAACTTGTACAAATAACACACAGCCTGTAGTACACTTTTATTACTATAGTGAGTATACGACAGTGTTTACTATAGGCCTATACTCTGGTTGTTATTCCATGCATAAACTTGTACCAATATGAACTGTGATTCAGACCTTTACAAAATAACACGGATGTCCATTGTGTATTGTTTGTCTGTTAAATTACTAGAAATCAATGATAGAATTACTCATACACGAAATACGGTGTGATCTACATTCTATATGACTATATACAACTGGTATGCGAAGGGAAATAGGCGTGTTACTTGTGTTTATCATATGAGATTAAAGAATATGCAAATCACACATGATGCTACCACATGCAAGTTACAATTTGAAGGGGTAAACATATATCATAAAACTATGAAATATAGGTATATATGTTGTGCATAAAGTGAACAATAAAGCCCGCTTTTAGGCTTGGCAATTGAAGAGCTCACTCACTATATATGTGTCATTGTGTGTGGCAAATACATTTGTAACCAACCTCTCCTATATCCGTGAAATTATGGCGTTGTTAGGGCGATGATCAGAAGGGAGATACAAGGAGAGAGAAACTTTTCTGGAAAGTGAATTTCGTCCAAAAGACGAGGGTATCTCAATTTCTCTTGGAAGAACATATAACGTCCCTATTACACATGCTATAATATGTTATAGATTGACTAAAAGGAGTAACCGGCCTCGGAATAATTATAGGATAACTGTTCCAAAATCATCTCCCTCCCCACACCTGTCTTTGAATAACGTGGACGTAGCTACAGTGAGAGAGGTGGCGTGAGGGGGGGGGGGGTGGGTATCACCCCAATAGATGGCTTGAATCTTCAGTAATAGTTGGAAAATTGGTGGTCAAAACATGACAGTTGGAAAATGTTTATCTATTCAACATCTCTTAAAATGATTGAAGCTGATCGCACTCTTGACAGGAAGATTCTGATTTCTGAGTCAATAATATTAGGCTGTTTCTAATATTTCTAATTTTAGGCTTACAATATTACAAAATTTGACGAAATTCGAACTTTCAATTAACCGAAATCTTGTTTCTAACTCCTTGAGACAACCCATAATAAAGTTGAAAATACTGCAAACTAACTTTACAATTGTCTGAATTCGGTCAATTGGCGTTCGATATAGCACCTTAGCATATTACTAAATACCCGGCATATAACATATTTAAGGTACAGAATATTGACAACCCACTCGTGTTATTCTGCCGAACATTTCGGTATATAGTTTAGTTTAGTTTAGTAGAAAAAGGATCAGGAGGGACACTTAAGTCCCCATCAAGGACCCTATAGAGAGAGAAAAAAAACTGAAGACACAAACACTCAGACCCGATTACAATGCTTAAAGTGCTTGTCCAAAGCATTCTTAAACCCATTGACACTACTTGCAAGTACAACTTTCTCAGGCAAACCATTCCACTCATTCACAACCATATTAGAAAAAAAATTATGCCGAATATTAATCCTACTATGCGACTTTTGGAGTTTAAGACAATGACCTCTAGTACAACTACTGTTAGCAAACAAGAAAAAGTCGGTATTAAAGGATAAATTGTCGAAACCATACACAATCTTGAAAACCTGGATCAAGTCCCCACGTAACCTCCTAAGCTCCAGTAGTGGTGAGATTCAACAGTTGTAACCGCCTATAATAAGGAACCCTCTTTAAGGAACTAATCATCCTAGTAGCCCTCCTCTGGACCTTTTCAAGTACTTCCTTATCCTTATACTTCCTTATCCTTATACGGAATCCCTCCTTTACGAATCCACCCAGTTGGAAAATTATGACTCATTTTGGAATATTACAATTCTACACCCCTCCCCCAAATCACAAGACCCTATATAGCAACGTCACTGGCTAGAAATTATCAATTTAGACTCCAAGAAGAAAGGGGGAGCTGGCGGGGAATTTCCCATTTTAAGCCTACCTTTTTCTTATGTATATCACGTATATGTTCCTGTTTGTATATCTTGTTTACATTATAATGAATGCACATGCGGTTTTAACGAACGGATGCTCTCTCCCTTGTAACAAACAGTTCTACACATCTATATATTAAATAGAAACGCACACGGTAGTTTTCAATAAGCACTGTGTAACAGAAGTATACCGAACCATATCTATTTTCCATAGTTAATTTGCCTCAGAAAATTCAGGAAATTAAATTAATTGTCTGCTTAACGTTTACTGGATTCATTATATGTTAAGCCCGTGATATCTCATAGCATACACAAAAACATTCATATCACGACCGTGCATGCTTATATACGTACAAGCACACGTTGTTTTGTTTGTTACGGTAGCTCAATATTATATACGTTTAAGTATTACATATTGTTATATAGTAATATACGTCCATGCGTCCATATGCCTTTGTTATCAGCAAAAAAACGCGTGTCTTAACAATAAATAGTCTCCATTTATTCGGGGAAGTTTTTAGCTCGTGGAGACCGAATCGCATATTTGGTTTAATTATATATAGACTAGGACAAATAGTGGCAAGGGCTTAGGTTATTATACAGTATATCAGCGAGAGAATAAAGTAGTCATTTCATGTATAGCTACAGTATAAGGGATACAGAGTTGGTTTGTGCATGTATGTATACGTAATGATTTAATAATATAAGGGAACACACTGATATCAATCAATGGTGTGTATAGTGCGTATTGAATTAATATTGTAAATTAGAAGCTCTGTATGTTAACTCATATGATAAGTGTACGGTCTATTACAGTTTGAAATAAGGTTTTGATATTTTGCTAATGGAACTCTTTTCTTGTTGCTGTTCCGGTGTACATATTATTCCGTCGTAAACTTGTGGCGGGGATGGGAAGGGGTAAGTGGGGGTTGTATACTTGTGGCGGGGATGGGAAGGGGTAAGTGGGGGTTGTATACTTGTGGCGGGTATGAGAAGGGGTGAGTGGGGGTTGTATACTTGTGGCGGGGATGGTAAGGGGTTAGTGAGGGTTGGTTGAGTGTTAAGTCAGCTCTTTAATCAGCGCGTCTCACAACTCCCCCAACCCACCCCACCCCACCCCACCCCATCGCCGCTCGGATTAAGCTTCTGTCTACGAGATACGTGTCTGCAGTGCACATGTCACTCAGATGGTACAAAAACTAGAACTATATGGAACAACTCCCGCCGATTTTAGCGATCCTACCCCCCTCCCCACCCGACCCCATCCCACCCCACCTGTCTATTATAAAGTATTGCAGAACACATCACCGGTATTGTGTCTGACGAGTGAAATCTACACCGTTCTTAGCAGATTCATGCAATGCGAGACGAGCAGGAAGTTCTTCATTACGATCTTGCCATGAATTTTTCCATCGCGCAAAATATGATCTTTTCCGGATATACCAATAAATTTGATTAATGAACGATTGTTACTGCAATGGTACTTTAGCAGATCTAGCCGATTGCTCTTGGTCACCCTTCCTTCATCCAAAAGGGTAGTGGTAGTCCGCGATAGGATATTGCCAAGTATAAACTCATAGTAACTGGTTAACCCTTAGTTTGGAAAATGTCATATAGTTGATAAATGTAAGTCGATATTGTCCCCAAATCTGCTAACATGTAGAATAGTGGTCACTCATTTGTAAAGTGTAACCGACATTCCATTGCCATCCTCCAAGTAGATTCTTCTCAGAGATATATTATAATCAGGTTTAACCTTCGTGAATGTTTGAAAATAATAAAGATGGATAGTCAGAGCGGCAGGAAAGAACTAACTAATAACCAAATTTGTCAAAATAATATAGTTTAGCACCACGCTATAAATTTGGTATAAGTGTTCCCACTTCATTTTGGTGACAATTAAGCCTCTTCAGGCTCGTTTCAATATCAACTTCAATTAGGACTTATTATTGATTTGTAATGTTTACATGGCAATATATGCTCTACATGTCTCGAATCTGTTCGAAGCTAATAAATTGACAATAGTCTTTGATAGGCTTTATATGAACGACTGTTGAAACATGACGGTGTTATCAGGGTAATATTTAGATTATGAAATATGCGAGATGTTTAACCATAGAAGTGATACTGCAGTGGTCTAACCTGGATTAGTGGCGTTAAGCCAGGGGAGGGGGCTTGATAGGGGAGGAACCACAGGACCCTTAGTGACTTAGAGCCTAAAAAGACATGTACAATATTATGAAGATGGGGGAACCGAATCTCCTTGTGCTATCCATTGTGCTGTCTCGTAACTGTTCACCGGTTTAAGTGCCCCATCTAATCCTTAGTACCCGGACGGGCCTCCAAGTTAATCGATACGCCGCAGTCCGACTTGTATAAATTAGACACACTCTTTTATCAGCAAAATTCAATAAGTTTTTACAAAGTATGGCTATCAAATCTCGGGAGCATTCTTATACCTGTCTCTAAATACAATAGGTTACCATCTGACTTAACTAAATGACTGGAATTGTATTTAAAGCACAACAAACGAGGCTGACTGCTGTTCATAGCGTGGAAGTGTATAGTCGTCAGTACATATGTATATACAGTATAGCACTAAATCTTATTTATAGACAGACCTATACCCTACCAAAAGTAATGGATTTTGTATGTAAACTGTAATTCATTGGTTTTCACAGCGTTCCACAGTATCTGTACACTGGACTATAAATATATATGTGTGTGTGTGCAGTGGGTATACCAGTAACACAAACAACAATTTAAGCCGTTTCATGGTTCGTTAGGTATGAATTCTTGTTTAGTTTTGTGTCGTTTCTAGATGTCGTCTTCCATTAAGCGTATGGTTGGATAAATTGCTGCTCATTTATGCTGGTCTAAGGTTTGACGTTGCTCAGGCTTGTAGTGTACTACTGAATCCACGTTATCGTGGAATGACTGCTTTTATCTCAGTGATTGGAACTGTTGTAATTGATAGTGATAAGATGAGCGGGCCAGACATATACTGGGTGAGGCAAAATGGAACATTTAAGTCAGTGAACAAGCTGAGATCGAACTTGCATCGATAATGGAATTGGATATACGCTGAACAGTCAAATTGAAATAAAAATGTAATGAAAATAATTTGTAAATGTCAATAATAACAAAATGATGATATTTGTTTAGTACTAGTGCAATGTGACACCAACTATAAAGAGAACACCATCTCTATACACGGTACTGTACTGTATTATGTTGTACTGTACAGTACTGTACTATACTTCCTGTATAGTACTGTACTGTACAGTACTGTACAGTACATTTACTGTACTATACTGTACAGTACTGTACAGTACTATACAGTGCAGTGTAGTACAGTGCAGTTTAATACAGTACTGTACTATACTGTATAGTACTGTACTATACTTCCTGTATAGTACTGTACAGTACTGTACAGTCCTAAACAGTACGGCACAGTACAGTACAGTGTAGTACAGTACAGTCAGTACAGTACTGTATTATGCTTCATGTATTGTACTGTACAGTACTGTACAGTACTATACAGTACGGTACAGTACAGTGCAGTTTAGTACAGTACTGTACTATACTGTATAGTACTGTACTATACTTCCTGTATAGTACTGTACCGTACAGTACAGTACATTTACTGTAGGCCCTACTATACTGTACAGTACTGTACAGTACAGTGCAGTTTAGTACAGTACAGTAAGTGCAGTACTGTACTATACTGTATAGTACTGTACCATATTTCCTGTATAGTACTGTACCGTACAGTACAGTACATTTAGTGTACTATACTGTACAGTACTGTACAGTACTATTCAGTACAGTACGGTACAGTACAGTGCAGTGTAGTGTAGTACAGTGCATTAAGTGCAGTACTGTACTTACTGTACTTTACAGTACTATACAGTACTGTTTACTTTACAGTAATATAGAGTGCTGTACTGTACTCCCCCGTAATCCACCCTATGCAATTAAGGAGAAGGGTGAGGGAGGTGTGTGTGTGGGAGGCGGGGGGGGGGGCAGTAATATGTTTAAACGATCGTAAAGTTGGTGTCACATTGAATGAT
>JAIPMN010006175.1:0-19431 GCA_020650975.1 Apostichopus californicus
ATATATTTAAATGATTTTATATTAGGTAAATGAGTTTATTTGTTTCTCTTTCTTTGCAGAAAGCTTTACACCGAGAAGAGAAGAAAACGCGGCCAATAATCATTGTGACAGGGAACCAAAATCCAACGGCCCAACAAAGGAGGATCTTGGACCAATAGGGATGGAGTTTGCATCTTTTGCCCTGCGTGGGGAACCAGCAGTCTTGGATAATAAACTCGGACTTGCTGAAGATCTCGGGTTCTTATCGCGCATGCCTGAATTATGTGACGTCACATTTTTAGTTGGTGAAAAGAAAGAGCCTGTCGGAGCTGTACGTGCAATTCTTGCCACAAGAAGCAGGTATTTCGCCTTTTTTCTTCATTTTGTTTTCGTGGTTGTTGTCATGATGCAAATTATTACATATTCCCCAGTAATTTATAAGAAACGTATGGTATTATCGTTAAGTCGTATTTATATTAGTACGGTACTCGAAGGGTGACGTAACAGGTTCAAAATCGATTTTGGATTGTTGTTGAAATAAGTGTAGATTGTATTTTGTTCTGTAACACTTGTAAGTTTTGAGAAATGTCCCTCTTAACATCTGAGGCTCACCGACTAGATTGAATAATTAGTCTAACAAACAGAACATTAGATCATTTTTTCCTCATATGCAACTATAAGAAAGTAATACTAAATACATACATATAAGACTTACTTTGAACATAATTACAAAATATGTTTACAAATTACAGTACATACATTACAAATTTGTCAAGGATAAATGGGTGAATGGGAGGTTTTTTTTTTTTTGTCAAATGTCTTTTAAAACTCATAAAGTTTGAGGGAAAGCCCCCATACCCCGCCGGGTTTTCTTATGCATCTCCTACTCCTCCCCAAACGGATTCGGTAATTCTTGCATGCCTTCAAATTAACGTGTCCGTGTTTTTGTATTTACCTGCTTGACGTGAGCCGGAATTATCCATTTTAATCAGACAGATACATACAAACTAGCAGAAGGTTTGCAATACCTTATATCGAATTTAATTTGTAAGATATATAAAGGTTATGACTTCTCCGAAAATTGCATTGCAAGAGAATAAATTATATCGACTTGAAATCCGGGAAATATGCCTATATTTAAACGGATAAAAATTAATGTAATGTAATGTAATGTAAATAAAATCTTATATAGCGCACTACGCGCGATGCATCTGGGCGCTTTACAAACAATCTAGAAAATACAATGACATAAAACAATAAATAGAAAAAACAGTAAATACATATACCAACTACAGATAAATACAGGAAAAAATGGAGGAGGGGGAAGGGGCATTTGGGAATATTCACCTCCAATTAATAACTGCTTTTGAATTGTTGTATGAGTTTGAAAGGGGCTGCATATGTAGGCCTACCGCGTCTCCGGAATCCCCCCCCCCCTCCTCCCCGTGTCACTGAAAATCGTGAGTGATTCCACTTGAACATGCACGTGTATATAGTCGAATGCTAATTTCCGTGAGTTATGTCAGTAATCACACTATACGTAGTGGTGTTGCCACTATGGAATTGTTAGGGATCAAAATTCCTTGGACCACGCCATGCAGTTATACTTATTAATTTCTACGTAGGCCTATATTGTTTCACCATATAGGTTTATATGCCCCTGTCAGATTACACGATTGCATGTATCAGATTACACAGGCTAGATATATGATTGAAAACCTAATTTCCTCAGTTCAAACGAACGGCAGTTTCTAGTATAATCGCGTTGAATAAAGATTATACAGCGTAATTTTAGCACTTAATATTTCGGTTTGTTGACTTGAATTGCTGCAAATTTGCTGCATCTCGGCATTTCAAACTTACAGTCTCAAAACATTTTTCCTTGAAGTTTTCAACTTTCATGATAGCCTGCTTTGTTTTCAACAGTTGTGTCAATTTACGATTTTTTTAACAATTGAGCTCAGTGGGGAAACATGTTTGTAATATCTTCTTATGTTTGGTGGAACATAGTATTAATCGACAAAAAAGTTAAGTTTGCGAAGGTGGATAATTCTAAATCCTTCAGAAAACATTGACAGCTATATAAGCTAACGTTCGAAATGTATTACATTTCAAGGAGGGGGGGGGGGGTTGCTCCATACAAATGTTCGGGTTCAACAACCATAATTTGAGTTAGAGAAGAAACTATAATATTGATGTAAGGCTTACAAAAAAAGTGTGGAATATGCTGCTCTCTATCAGAACATGGAGCTATTACAGAAATCATAACGACATTCGAGTGCCACACGAAGATAAAACCGTGAAAAATTGCACTCTCGCATATACAGTTGCGTAAAGCGATAAAAGAAAAATCGCACTTTTAGTTGTTTGTGTGAAAAAAATATTAAAGGAAATTTGTTCCAATGTGTGCCTTACTTTAATTGTGAATTTAAAAACGGAGGTTTTCTACATATACAATTTTACAATGCATATTTATGTTGTCCGCAAGTGAACATGTGCAAGAATAACAGCACACATGCTCAGAGATACCCCACAAACTAATGGAACGTTCCATCGTATACTACAAAGAACTGTCTAGCTAAAAACACTGCAAGAAAAGACAAAGAAGGATCATCATGAACATAACCAGGGAATAAACCTTGGCAAAACCTTACTGGTGTTTAAGTTAAACTCCTTCACACACACAGTAAATCAATATTCAACACATTGTTTGAACTAATCGCACTGTGTAGGCGTAGGTCTGTATATATAATTATCAACTCTCCCCTTCATACATGTTCCGTCGATAGCTCAGTTGGTAGAGCGGGAGACTGTAGAACGGTTGATATCATGACATCTCTAGGTCGCTGGTTCGATTCCGGCTCGACGGATTCTTTTGCCAATGTGCTTTTGCAGATGTGTTATATGAGCTGTATTAACGTGGTTCATGTGTGTGATATCTATTACGTTCAATATACTGTCCTATTTTTTTTCAACTATGTTAATATTGTGTATTTGTATATTGTATACATTTTTATATTTATTACTGTCTTTGTACGAAGACATTGTCAGTAAACTGAAAGGAAATGAAGGTTTTTTTTTAATGTAATTTTCTTTAAACGTGTCACTTGAAACAAAGCATGAAATTTGGATCGTTACCTCATTTTAGTACGTGTACAACTTTGATAAGCATGGATGTTATAGGAGGAAAAACAATGAGTATTGCATGCAGTACTTACTGATATATTTTAATTTGTAATTTGAAAGCCTTCACATCACTCCCCCCCCCCCCCCCCCCCCCTTTCCTCCTCCTTCAGCCAGTGTGGTGAGGGGAACGTTAAGGCCTAATAAAATTTTATAATGGTAAATTCTATTCGTCAGAATTTAATTTGTACTTATGTTTACCAGTGCAGCCATAATGATTTTCAACTGAAGGCAGGGTAGTAGAGTGAGGTCATGACATACGGTGGGGTGGGGTGGGGAGGGGGTTGGGGAGGGGGTTTGGGAGGGGGAGGGGGACGTGAAATGGAGATTGAAAAGGGCAACGGGATGGGCAAGGGGAGAAAAAGAGAACTTTAGAGGCGGTGCCACGTTGATGCATGGAACACCGTTAGTAGATAATTTGAGGTGCATTCTTTCTTCAGAAGATATGGGTGGAGATAAAGACACTTTATACCCAGTGGTGAATCGAACTGTGGGGTATGCTGGGGAAATTGAGTAACATATCGATCGCCAGTCACACAGCCATATCCACCTCTTGTTGTCAGTCGACCACAAGTTAAAACCAGTTGACATCAGTTTAAATTCTTCACTGTATTTTTTTCTCATTTTCAGAGTGTTTCACAAAATTCTTTATTCCCACCAATCGACCAACTCGCAAAAAAAAATCACAAACTCTCCTGACAATCGAAAATTACAGAAGAAGGTTTCGCGTTTAATTCGAAGGAACAGTTTTGACGCCAAAGACTTCGAAGCCAATAGACCGCGGACGATTACCGTAGAAGAATTCGAACCGTCTGTGTTCCGGCAATTAGTCGATTATTGCCATACCGGATGTGCAACCCTCAAACCAAGAAACATACTCGGTGAGTTTAGAAAAATATGAACATGTTTTTTTGTGCTTTTTTTTTTAAATATTAAAGCAATGAAAGAAGACACAACTTCAAACACCATCATTGGTCAAACACCATCAAACACCATCATTGGTCAAACACCATCATTGGTGTTTGTGTACAAAGCTACCTGTGATAAACATCTTGTCCGATTAGCTGCTAAGAAAAGCATATTTGAAAGATACCACAGCTTGGGCACTACATGTGGTCGAGGACTTGAGTAAGTCTAAATTTATAATAATGTACCCGGTAATGGCTGTTGAGTTATATAAAAGATGAATCTTAATATATTGGTATATGATCCAATGATGCCGTTACAGTTTCAGTGTCAACACAGTTCACAATCCTTCGAAATAAAGTTTAAAAAAAAATTTAAAATGCCTCTGGGAAGTTTCAGGTTGCTTTCCAAAGAACCGTATATTTATTAAAAGCCGAATACACAGGCTTAGCGAAGTTTCATAAATATATTTAGCAGCTCCATTTCAAGTCAGATTATAACTGAAAGAGTGCGGATTGTTACCAACTTACATTGCAACAAAAAGGACCTTTGTAAGGGGTGGGGGGGGGGGAGATCGAAACTCGTATACGGAACAATTTGATTGAAAGTGGTCAGAAATATGATTGTATACTGATTTTACTGTAACAGAATTATTACAATAGTTAACTTTATATTCAATCAGCATTTTAAGGTAAAGGTACTTCGAGGGGTGTGTTTAATCAGCTGTTTCTCCTCCAAAGAGGCAACATATATAGTTATAATATATTATTCTTCCCGATTTTACCTCTCCAAGCGGTGACCCCGCACTGCCACCCTTTCACTGCCACCCTAACCGAATCCAATACAACCCCCCCCCCCCGCCCTCCCCTCCCACCATCCGCGTTCGCTGTCCTCTTTTGTTCATACACGCAAAATCGAAAATATATAGTTTAGTACTTCATATCGAAACAATCTAAATAAAAGCATTTATCTTTTTTGTGTGTCAAATCTATATGTTGCCTGCATCGTTGACCAATATAAATATGAAATCATAATAGCAAGAAAACTGTGATGGTATTTTCTTAGCTGGGAGTATATATCGACTATATACCACATGTATATGGGGGTCAAACTGGGTCACGCGTGAAACTTCCATGCATGGATTAAAGTTTAACGTCATTTCAGGCCTCATATCCCAGACTGAGTAAAAAAAAACGATAATCATTAATATATTTTCGATATCAAGGATGCATGCTACATTTGTTTGTCACCAACTACTGCAGCATATCGCTAGTCGATAATTTTTTTATTTTTAACCTCAATATCGCGCAACGAAGAGTTTTCATTCGTTATTGTTTCATTATGATATACATAAACAGTATTAACCCAGTTCGCAGATGGCAGACGTGTTCAAATGGATATATTATCCGAAAAAGCAACTATAAAGTATAACAACGGCGTTCGTTTGTATAAACTGTTATGATTATCATTAACGTCAAATCAATTTTAACTTCCGCACCCAGCGTAATATGATACATGCAATCTCAAGCTTGGGTTTTCGTTGATTCACAATACAGCTTAGTAGAATTTGAAGAATTGTATAGTTTTATTGCACTATAGTATAGAGCCATTTTTGAGCGAACAAAAAATGCCCCAATTAGATTATATAGCCTATCATATATTATTTATGGCTAAGTATACTGTTAACCCATTCCAAGTCCCACCACCACATCCCTTCCCCCCCCCCCATCCCCACCCCTTAACACACTTCCTACACTGCCACCTATAGAATTTACAGGAAAGCCTAACAAATTAATATGTGATAACATGATTTTGTATTGTACCGTACTTTAGCAACATAAGTCCCTTATGGAAAGCAATCACGTGTACATTGAGTATATGCCTTTCTTTCATTCGGATTCTAAACCTTTCTTGTAACTGATCCTTCTCCCCGGTTAGGCATATACAGACTTGCTATTACGTCACAAACAATAACGTTGTAAATGGTGCGTTCACCTGGAAAATCCCTCCTTAGCACCAAGAAGGACACACTTTCCCACGTTACATGAAAATATAGCCTAGGAAGTAATTATACACATCACTGAATATGGATTACGTAGGCCTTATAATTATTTATTTGTGTTTTCCAGGTAGACACTTTCATTTCTCAATGTCGGTATCGTTATATTCCTAGAACGTTAATTTCAGAATGATTAAAATGTAAAATTGATAAATTAGTTTCTTTTTCTCGAGTATAAGCTATACGATACTATCGGTCAATCCGCACGTATTCCATGTGTACAAACCGTTTTAAATAACATAGCTTTACCCGTGATTCAGAGAAATTTGAATATTTCCTGCCTATATTTACATGCGTTACCAGAGAGTGCTCTGTAAATCCCCCATTCAGGAATAATGTTGCCTTGTGGTTATACAGGCTTGACACACAACACGCTTGAGAGTTGTAGCATACGTCAAACTTGATGTGATGTCATTCTATGAAGATCTGAGCTAACCAAGCTATCATGCTATATCATCATTGGTTTATGTGATATAGAAACGTGATGTGATAAATAATGACCTAAAACATCTATACGGAATATTTTGTTCCATTTGGGTGGCATATTTCACAGATTTAATGCTCCTCAACATACACATACAGACATACACACACATTCAGGTTTGTTTTAACGTTCAGACATAGGAACCTTTTGTTTTGTTTTTGCTATTGTTCAAATCCATGTACCGAAAACTTAGCAATGTCCCTAGAACAATTTAATTGTGTAACCGCCTTTACACTGGTTCCATATTTAGTTAGTTTCGTCATGGGCATTGTCAGAAATTCTTCGAGAGGGCCTATCTGCCGAGAGAGTCGATTATGATCGCGACCCGGGGTCAATTAGGCGTGCACCCCCCCCCCCCACGACCCGGGGTCAATTAGGCGTGTCGCCCTGCTAATGGGCGACAATGATCAGGTCGTCCCGGGGACAATTAGGGAGTAATTGTATAAGGATGGATCAGGTTAGGGCTTTCGTCCACCAGAAATATTCTTGAAAGTTGATAAATACAAGAATGTAAGCAAGGTGGCAAGGTGACCATTTGGGGGAGGGGGTGGGGCTTAGGTACGGGTAACCATGGAGGATTGGTAGGGCTAGGGCATTGTGTACCAATACTTTTTACATTGATTTTATTTACAGACCAAACTTAATATTATAACAATTTTCTAATCCATGTATTTATGTCATTGATGTAATAAAATGTATCTCTGTCAGTTCTCCCACCCTTTCCAATCTCTCCACCACTCCTTTACCCCCCCCCCACCCCACCCAACCTCATTGGATAGAATTTTATTTAATAAATACAAATACATCTGCGGTATATTTTAAATTTGATTTATTTATTGATGAGTTTTTTATTTTATTTTTTTACTTTCTTGACCACTTTATAGGACTGCTGAATGCGGCCGACCATTACGGTTTGGAGGAGCTACGTCGTGCCTGCCTCGGTTTCCTTCACGGCTGTATCAATGTAGACACAGTCTGTCTCCTACTGAAATCCGCAGAGAAATACATACAATACAAAGCCACAAAGTCCCTTGTACAAAAGGTAGGTGAATCATAACCATGGAACGCCAAGTAGGTTTATACTTTTTTTTATCAATACAATAGCTGCAATAACGTATACTATACCGTATACGTTTTCATTCAGACCAATATATCCGTTTACAAAATCATGCAGATTACTGTGTGATACTGTGAGAAATAAACTACTATAACAGGAAATCCCACTCGACGTACATCAAGCCGCGGTTACCGGTTGATATTGTTACAAACAACACATCATCGAGTCATAGTGTCACTACCAGAGCATACTTCTCACGAAAGTTACAAAATGGGAACAAACACGCAAAGGATTATAGCGTTGGTGTTCATGTCTCCAGTTGGTATAGGCTAGTAGGAATTTCCCTTCGGGTAACTGTGTTATCGAATGATCTATGGCGTCAACCTTCTTTTTTTTTGCTAGTCTATAAAATGGTCCGGACATTAATCGTGCCAAGAAACTAGGCGGCCTACCGGTAGTTGACACTTTTCCATGCCAGGTTTATTGCACTAATTTCTACATGACGAGAAGATTATGTGGGTTTATACTATTGATTAAACTTTGATCAATCAGTTGGGTGCAATTATTGCCAATTAAAGGCATTGAAGACTCGCGCACAATGAAACGTCCGATGCCGGTAATCTGACCTAGTTTCGAATGAGGTGTAACAGAAGTGTTAGACACCAGCATCGATCCCAGAAAATACACACACAGCTTGCTACCGTCGGTAATTAGACACTAGTGTACAGTCAATACATGTAGCTACGGTCAATACCCACAACATAGTGTACATAGCAACGATGGACATCTCAGGTTTAGAGAAAAGATAACAAGGTATCACGTTTCATTACTGTCTGCATTTTGTAGCGACAAGAAAAAAACTTCACTTGCAAGCAACGGAAAGTTAAATTTTTCAGAGGGCGGCACGCGGTTTGAGGCGAGTCTTCAATGCCTTTAAGTTTATAAGATGCCTGGTTCCTCTTCCATGATTAAAGATGGTGGTTGCTCCTTTTGATTCTCATTGGTATTTAGTGACATAAGACCGTGTCTCAGTTTTGTCGATTCCGATCTAATTTTGAGAAACTCTCGGCAGGTTTGATAAACTTGGTGACCCAATTGCTGGAAAAGCTGCTAAAGACTGGGGAAATTTTGAGGGGAACATTAGAGCAGAGTTACCCCTGAACAGTAGACAGACCGTGGGCCAAATCCGGCCCCGCGAAAGCATTTTAATCCGGCCGCGAAAAAAAAACGGCCCGTAACCTTGCACTACCTGATTATGCATGCGGGTCCTCAAAATGTTAGGCTTGAGCAACCTATACTTTTACCGTCCTGCACATTGTTCAACTTCTATAAGTATATAACCAGATTTTTGGTTTACTCTTGGACGTTTGTTCAAACCAATGCTTTTCTCTGGCCCTATAGCTAAAATTAATTGAGAAGCTCTAGTCTAGGGGAAGGGGAGAAGGTGTGATTGTTTTCTTCTTTGTCAATTGAGCATCAGCTAATTGTAGATAATGTATATGAAGTATTGGTTGATTTCTAACCTACCAACATTCCAGGGAAATTATCTCGCTGAAAATGTATTGCTCAGGGTGTCACCTTACCATCATCATCAGCGTCACCGTCATCGTCGTCATCATCGTCATCATCGTCATCGTCGTCGTCGTCATCATCATCATCATCATCATCATCATCATCATCATCATCATCATCATCATCATCATCATCATCATCATCATCATCATCATCATCATCATCATCATCATAATTGCCATCATCATCATTGCCATCATCGTCATCGTCATCATCGTCATCGTCATCATCGTCGTCGTCATCGTCGTCGTCGTCATCATCATCATCATCATCATCATCTTCATCATCATCGTCATCATCGTCGTCGTTATCGTCATCGTCATCATCATCATTATCATCATCATGACATCATGATCATTATCATCATTATCATCATTATCATCATCATCATCATCTTGTTCTTCTGTCCTCGTCCACCCCCCCCCCTTCCCCTTCCCCCAAATGTACAGCTGTATGTTTTTGAAAGCCGGGTGTTATTTTCACACACTTACAGAAAACCAACACTGAACACAGTGAATAAGTCTAAAGAAGATACACGTGACTTGAAAGTTAGGTTATTGAGCAAGGGAAGACGAGGGGGTGGGGGGGGGGAAGGGTCGCAGTTGAAGTCCACTTTGTTTTTTTTTCATTTTCTTTATCAAATGTCATGAAAATAATTTAATTTTTCTTTTCCTTCAGGCTCTTGAATTCGTGGACACAAACGGTGAGAGTGTACTTCGTCTACCGTTCTTTACATCACTTCCGGAACACGTGGTAAGGTTAATTCTTTCGCGTGAAGATTTACGAGCTGAGGAAATCACCAAATTTCAAGCAGTTCTATTTTGGAGTAGAGCACACGTTGAAAGAAATCCTGGTATGACGCTGAAGGCAGCCATTTCTCCATTTCTTGAGTGCATCTCCTTCCACCATATTCCAGCAACAACACTCATGCAGTCAGTCCGGCCTACAAATGTCGTCCCTGATCAGAAGATTATGACTGCTTTAGCTTACCAAGCAGATCCCACTAGTATCGATCTTAACTCCTTGCCAGAAACGCCAACTCGTCTGAGGTTATCTTTGCTTAATTTGACGATCAGCAGCGACGAACCGACCAATAGTATCAAATCAGACAGCTCGTCACAAATCGGAGAACAAGACAACGTGTTCGATTATCCAGAGAGTATGCAAAATTATGACGTAGAAGATTATGCAAATGCCAGTGTTCACACATGTCACAGTGATGAGACCAGCTATTACAGAAGAGCCGAAGATGGAAACAGCAGTACCAGCGAAGATTTTGATGTAGTGTCGAGAAAACCAGGAGGAGAATGTGAAAGCGATAAGGGTGAAAGTCAAACTGTTACAGCCAAAATTACAACACAAGAAGTGAAAGAAATTAGTTCTCGCGCAACTGGTACTTTAAGTGAATCAAATAGTGTTTGTTGTTCAATGTCTACATGTTCAGAATTAACAGACAGTGGAAGCAGTGCAGGCGGTAGCTTTGGAAAAGCAGATCAAAGGAACAGTCTGTTTCAAGACACAGATGGAATTCCAGTCCTACCGTAAACGTTTCCCTTCTGTTTTTTTTTTGCAGTGTCTCGGAGCCTAATTCATATAGGCCTATTGCTAGAAAGCTAAGTGATCAATGTGCTATTAAACATACTTAATGTAATTATATGAACATCATGTCAAAGCGAACTTTAATTAAATGCTTATGACTATAAGAATTTAATGTGATCACCGTTGACCTTTTTCGTATAAATGTATAATCCTTACAAGTACCAAAAGTCGACAAGTGCTTATTATGACCTGCACGTATACAGACAGGAGATACATACGTGTATAGTTTTGACTATTGGAACGTAGCACTCCGTAACGTGACACACATACATTTTTGGCTAAGATCATGTTCATTATATCTTTCCTTTGCAACGGTGATACGCCTTTTAAGATGGTCACACTGCAATCAAAGTCTCGATACACGGGGGGGGGGGGGGGNNNGGGGTTGAGAGTGGTTCAGTTGAGTCGTTCGGTTTTTGTGCGAAGGTTCATCTCTTGGGTGACACGGGGAGTACCGTTAGTGACACCACACAACAAAGCGTTATAATTCAATAACCATCACCACTGGGATGTCCTTATGTATACATACATACACCCAAATAAAATACTTGTTTCGATTGTGGAATGTTGAGAACCCATTCAGCCGATTTAATAATGTTAAGATGTTCGTTTGTTCTGTTAGTACACTGAGAGACATTGCACATGCACTGTAACTTCTAGTCATGTATGGACGTCAAATCAGTTTTCTATTTATCATTCATGCTACTTTATCTGTTGGAATTGTTTTTTTGATTGGTTTGTTTAACCAAACCTGTTTAAATTCTATCACTATTGGCTGTACCAAATTTTAAACCCTCTTTCGCCGTATATTAATTTTTTTTTTTGCTTTTTCAACAACGTAAATTTTATAAAATGACAAGAATTAGCAAAGGCCTTGCAGTGTTCCGTTCAATATCAATTAAATTCTGTGGCTAACAGGAAGTTCATTTTTCCGAGGCGGCAAAAACACATTAGTCTAACTTTAATGTCATATTTGCCACAGAGAGTCCTTTCTCTACGGAAGTAGTTTAACTACTTCATAAGTCTGATGATCAACAATACAACTCATTTGTGGTTTTCCTTTCAATTTTATCATAACTACAAATGTACTCTTCAGCTGTTTATATACGCACGCATATCTGGACGTCCTGGACATAAGGATATGTTTCCATATCAACCAAATATGTTGATACTTTCCTGGTAATTTAGTCTGTATTATAGGACAGACAATTAGGGGCTTTGTTTGTTTTATGTTTGGTTTTATTTTTATTATAATAATACTTGGCACATGAAAAGAAGGGAACCAGGCGCGTAGCCAAGGGGCGGGGGCGAAGGGGGCAGCCGCCGCCCCCCCCCCTTGAGCATATTTTTAAATTTATTTTTTAATGTTTTTATGATATCGCTAGTAATTTTAAAAGAGAAAATGCTAAGATACAACTTACAAGGCCTGGGAAGTGCCATTTCCAGTGATCTGGGAGGCATTTTCAGCCAAAATTTTCAAGTACGCTTCGCGCCAATCATGGTGGCGCTACGCTTAGATAGTTTGCAATGCCGTATATACGGCTCTGATAGTTTGCCTACATTTTCGCCTCTCCCTTGGCAAATTCCTGGCTACGCGCTTGAAGGGAACGATAAAGGAGAGAACAGGAGGGTCAAGTGGGGGGGGGGGGTGAGGGGAGGGTGGCATGTTGGGGTAAGTTTTGTGCGCTGGGGGGGGGGTGTCATAACTTACTAGTTCGAAGTGACAGCCAGTGACAGCTCGTAAACAATGGTATTAGGTCTATCATTTCCAACGATAGGCTGGAGTTTCTATGAATTTTTATGGAGTATGTTTGAAGGTAATGAGAATTACTCACTAATATGCTAGAAATTCAAGTAATGATCCTTTATGCTTAAAGTTTCCCAATCGTTTTACTGTCGCTGTTAAAGGTAGTCAGGATAGACCCCAAATTATAGCTCGCTATAGTTGCTAGAAGTTTTCAAAAAGTACTTTCCTTGAGGTCTTTACTCTCCAAATTGTATTCAGACATTTTTAAGGAACACACTGTAAGATGACTGAATGTCCCAGTGAGGAAAATTTCCTTCGAAGGTTGTAATAAAACAGTTTTCAGAATTTTGACCAAAGGTGACCATATTTGAATATCTAGCATATTTGAGGCCAATACAGTATACCTTTAAAGTCTGAGATATTTATTTGTCTGTTTTAGTAATTCTTCATAATATACTTTCGATCATCAGAGCTGCTATAGAAAACAATCATATTCTTTTTGAAAGGGGGACTGAGAATTTTGGGGCCACTAATGATGACCTTCAAGTAGGTGGTCAACTGTGAACTCACGGCCAACTGACCGCGGTGTGTCGGTTATGGTCCATCCAGCAGATGAATCGACTCTAGTTTAATGTATAAAGCTGTGGATAGTTTTCCTTTATTTAACTGTATATAAAGATATATGCACATTACGTAACTTTATTATATTTCTTTATATGTTTGTTAATAACGTATACTGCGTTTCATGTGTTCGTTGTCATATAGATTAATGTTTACGAAGGAAACAGCCAATCAGAGAAGACAGTCCCTCCACAGTGGATACGTGTCATCAGAATTCTATGTTAACGACACGAATCCATGGAAAGAAGAGGGGGTGGGGTTGGGGGGGGGGAGTGGGGGATGGGTTAAGTATGTTTAACGATCAATGGTGGTAACTTTCAATACATTTCACGAGAGAACAAAATGTGTTCTCTGCTTTAAAGAACGGCTTTTCATTATTCCCAATGACGTAGTCACTTAAGATGTGATTACGTTTAAGATGGTTCATACAAATAAAGATCAAATTACGAACTTTTTGGGGGAGAGGGGCCGAATTTTGGGCAACTTTCCAGTTGGTGACATTGACTGCAGCGTATAAGTAGCCTTCTGGTAAGGGTCATCGTAGGGGAGGTGCAAAGAAAGGAAGGGGTGGGGGGTGGTATTATGGTCAAGGTCATCATGCAGAATGGGTATTCCGGACCTATTTGTGTGCAGCCACCTTTCTGAAATAAGGGGGGTGGGGGGAGTTCACACATTCTTTGAGAATTATCTATACTTGTAATATTAGAGGAAGAAAAAGGAAAGGTCGGTCAATATTAGCCTAAAACCGGATTCATTCATGAAACATACCTATGTAGCTCTTGTTCCTATACTGTTGCGAAATACAAATGCAATGGATTGATCTAACAGATAATTACCGCTGTGAATTTGTCCATTTTCTGAAGGTCATGAGACGCCCACGAAGACCCCCGCCCCCAACCCCATTTTTTGTTTGTCAGTTAAAATGGTTAATTTAACTGTTGCTTTGTCTTTTATATGTTTCATGCATATATATACGTATATTGTGTATTTATAGTAACCATTGTATTGAATATATATGTAATGTCTCATTCTACAATATGATGGCATGCAGATTTTGCGAACAGTGGTGTCAGCAAATTATGTGAACAAATGCCATTGTGAAATAAGATTGTAAATATATAAGTTATAAAATAAACTTACAGCCAAAGTTCAGCAACAACCCGTGACGCAATTACGATGTTGGTTTGTGTTATTTTTAACGTTCATATTGAAGCTTTCATACTGACAAGCATGTTATCGACAGATTATACAAGACCCCTACCACACCCCCATCTTACCCTACCTCTATACCCCCATCGCACCCTTCCAGAACTAGGGTTTGCACAGTTTCCACCATGACTAGGGTGGGAATTGGAGGATATAGGTATTTAAAGAGACGTATAAGGGAGGAAAAAATTATTGTGAAGTAAGCATAAATGAAGATTTTGGTAGATTCCGTCAACCGGTGCCTAGAAAGGTATATGACGTATGTATTTATGGCGAAGACTGGGGTGGGGAATGTAAAATTATTTGCTCCCGTCTCTTTCTTTCCTTCATTTTTTCACTGTGGTTTGTTTATAACATAGTGGTCAGTGAGTGAGTGAAATTTTGCCGCACCAATTCGCATGCAAAACACACAAAAGAAAAACACGAAAGTATATATAGCTATGAGGTAAGCAACCCCAATTGCAAACTTCAAAATAGTAACTATTCAAGGGATGCTATTTTATTACCATTTGTACTTGTTGCGTTGTTCATTTCAAAAGGCAGATCATTTAAGAAAGCTCGTGATCAAGCAGACGTTCTTCCATAACACTCATCAATCAAACTTTGAGGGGTCAAATCAGGTCAAATATCGACCACAGAGAAGCATGCGGATTTCAACATATCGGAAATAATTTATCGGGAATAATAGCTAAAGAGCGCCATCTTTAAAGTGAGGACGCACTTGAAAATCATTTCCATCGGACAAATATCCTTCAATGCAGTTTTGTTTTTTGTGTTTGGTCGGCAAGGTTTCCAACGTACCGAGTTTCATATTACTCAAAATAAATTTACAAATATTCAAACCATGGAGCTCCATGTTCAAACTAAGGCAATCGCCTAGGATTATATGTTAATTTCCCACCAAACGAAAGAAATTGACTTAATCCTCTACAATTTGTCGTCTGGCACTCTTTTCATAGTAAACAGTAAACGCTTCGAATAAGTACATGAAAATGTTAAAATCTTGAAGTTTTAGTCCATTACCTGAAATGTAACTTTTCTGTAATTTAATAAAGTATACTACAAACCAGCCAAAGTCTAAAAATGAAGTAACCTGAAAAGCGCGTACGAGCTGAATTCCACTTTCCAACGTGTTTGTGCTGAACAAATCCTCCAAATTTATTGTTGCAATATGTAAGTAAACAATGTGGGATACCTGGGGAAATCCAGGTAGTATTATGGAAATTCTTTAAAAGAATCTATAAAACAGGGTAATGAATCAAGGTAAAAATATAATTAGAGTTGAACACTGAATGTACGTTTTCTTTATGCCCGGTAAATTGTAATGATTTATCACTGCTCGTTCACAGTATTTTTATGACACTGTTGCGAACACGGAAATATTTTACGGTTGTGCAGCCGCAAGGGACATTCCCTCCATGTATCGTGATTGAAAGCAACCAAAGCATACACCCTAACTTCAAGCATTACTTTTCAGAAACGCTTACACATTTTGACTTCATTCTCTGAAAATATACTGATTGAATTAATCATGCGGCGTGCTGTCGGGTTAGGTGCTATTAACAAGAAGAAATTGGCCGAGGTAATGAATTTATGTTATGTTAGCAAACCCAACGTTAGTCTATATGGGTCTAAGCCTAGTGTTACTACTATTAACGTTACACTAACACTGTAACAGCAATTAGTTATTAGGCTAACTTACTGTAACAATGCAACGTTAGGATATGCAGACCTACCACTGGCAGTATGGTACCACTAGTGATGTGCGAAGGATCCACCCATTTACAGAAATAATGCTAACTTTGAGGTTGAACATAACCCATTGGTTTTTTTTAAAGCTATCAAAGGTGACTGACTTAAAGTTAAAGCATAGATCTACAAATTTAGTTCTCTTGCTATTTTAATATTTAGTCCTTTACTGACCTAGCTTAGCTTTCACAAATAAGCAAATTGATAGGTACTTGCATCATCATAGAACTACAGAAACTAAATGCCATTCAGAAATGATTCTGTGATTGGTTGGCAATTCAATCTTGCCATGTCAGTAAATGAATGGTTATTTGGCCTTCCCAACACAGCAATTGAACTTGATGTTCAAAACATAAAGTTAATATCAGTTGGCAATGTCTGTAAACTGTAGATAAAATTTTCCAACGTCTGAAAAATCCCACAACCTACAAAATGGTTCAATAGTTTGTAGACTGTCTCCTTGGGTGGCAAGTCCATTTACCCCTCATTCCCCCTCCCCCCCAGCCCCCTCAGCCCCTTATCACAGCTATTACTTCAGAACAGGTCAGCCTAGTCCATTGCAGACATCTATATGAATACATGTACACAACTGAAGCCAACTCTCCAGTCTCTTGTAAAGTTAAGTCTTTATTCTTTGCATACCTGTAGGCCAAATACAAAGATAAAGGCTCGGAGCTTGCAGAAGAACAGTTGAATCAGATGTCCAAACAGTTAGATGCCTTTAGAGCAAACTTAGAGGAATTTGCAGCAAATCACAGAAATGACATCAAGAAAAACCCTGAGTTCCGTAGACATTTCCAGGAGATGTGTGCTACTATTGGAGTGGACCCACTTGCCTGTGAGTATATATATGTGTTCTCATGTTGGTATGTTACCATGGCAACACTTGGATTTTTGAATTTAAAGTTACACTGATCATCTTAAGTATTCTTCCTTCATTCTGTATATATATTTCTAGTAAGCTGACCAAGGTTCCTTGGAGATGGTCACCAAAGTTGCTCCCCCCTCCCCCCTCCTCCACCAAATATGCTAGAAAGTCTATATTGGTCCCTCATTTTCAAGCATCATGAAAACATTTTACAGTTATTATGATTGTCCATGCACTAAGTACGATGTTGTCTGCTAGCACGCTCAACAATGTCCAGAAATGAGTTTGATAGTCAGAACCTTTAGGGACATCCTGACAGAACAGTTTTGCCAACTTTTGGTTTACTTAAATATAAAGGGCGAATTCATTTGAAACACTTAATGTCAAAAGATTGTGACGTGAAATTATAACCATGTAAGCCTCATTACTAGAACCACAGATCCAAACTATACCTGGCACGACTGCTTTCTTGGTTTTAAATGTTTACTTAATACATACACAATCATGGTGATATGCCATGTTGGCCGAACTTTTTGCCCATTTATACAGATGGATCAAGCAAAATATTAAAATATTAAGTCAGTTTGTGTATTTACAGAGTAAGGGTACTGTTCAAAATATTAATCTTATGTAACCACCAGCAATTGTCTTGACCACTGTGTGGAATAATTGAAAGAAAAAACAATAAATGAGGCACCTACACATTGAAACTATTATGACTGAAACTCAGTACAGTCTTGAATTTCAACTGCCAGTGAAGTAATGTATGACTCGAGTGTATATGTGTGAAATGTATCCTTCAATCTGTTCCTTCTGCTGAGAAAATTTTATTTTTAAGTTTGAGAGGTGAATTCTGTAATGGAGATTTAATAAATAATGGTACAAGGCAAAAGTGAGGGCATATAATTTACATAGTCCCAGCATATAGGCTTATTTATGTACAGTTATGAATAGAGGTCAACAGAGGTCAACACGTCTTCCAACTGCATGCATGCATCCAAATTAATTCTTTGGATAAAGTACATAGGCAGAAGGACACGTGATATCTTTGTTTGGATTTTGCATTTGCTTCGTCGCTATGAATGGAGCAAAATTTGGGCAAACTTCACTTCATCATGAATTATTGTATGATTTATCTACTATATTTACTGCACAAATTTTACCTTTCGTTCAGACCGAGAGTGAAAGCTCTACGAGGCTTCGATATCAAATAGCACTGCCAGAATAACAATGCCCTATTGTACTTCCATCGTATCTCCTCAGCTGGCAAAGGTTTCTGGTCTGAGATGTTAGGCGTCGGGGATTTCTATTACGAGATCGGAGTTCAGATAATCGAGGTCTGCCTCGCTACTCAACATAGGAACGGCGGTCTCATGAGCCTGGAAGAATTACTACAGAAAGTCCGAACAACGAGAGGCAGATCAAGACAGGCTCAAGACGTCAGTCTGTGAGTTCATCAGCAGAACAAAAATAATATAAATTCATCGTCCAAAATCAGTTCAGATCTATAGTTTTGTTGTGGTTGGTTTGGTTGCAATTTTAGTGGACTCAAGCAGACTTGTAAGTTGTAACAAGTACAATTGGCATGAGTATGAGGACATACACTAGAATTAGAATTCTGCTTGGTATGTAAGTACACAAATGCTCTAAAACATGAGAATGAGTGTGTAACTGCACATTAGAGTCTATACTAGGTCTCAGAGGATGAGTACAAGTTCAGCCTTCTATGCTAGAACACGAGTATGATTACAAAAATCACTGCAAGTCTGCTCACAGTATCTTGGTACAGTGCGAAGAATCGATCCCTTACAAAGCCATTTTATATTTACAACCAAATTACCATTGATAGTGTGTACACATAAAGCTGCAGTTTGCATTCGATCCCATTCAATCTGGCTTGCAGTACTTGAAAGTGTAAAGATAGATATTAAGGGTGTGACCTAACGGTTATTTCGCTAACCGTTTAACCGGATCGCCGCCAGTCCAGTTAACCGTTTAACCGCCGTTTCCCGATCGCAGCTTTTTCGACGCACCGTCACTCGACTATTAGTATTAATGAAAATAGGACATTATGAATACAATACTTAAGGGGTTTTTTCCAACAGGTAGCAATTCAGGCAACAAGACGACGATCAATGTATGTTAATTACTTATTAGGCCTAATAATATTGCGAATCATTTCGTGTAATAATTGCTGAAAAGAATAACACACATGATCAGTACTCGTGGTCTTCAGAAGTTTAGATCACTGAATTTATATTACTCGGCCTTCGGCAACATCGTAACTTTTGAAAAAAAACAATATATTTGTCTATCTATCACAAGATTTTAAACAAAAACTTGCCTAACTTAGCAAACTTACCCACCTTTCCTGCTTACTCATTAAAAGTCATGTTTAGAA
>JAIPMN010006177.1:424-24240 GCA_020650975.1 Apostichopus californicus
TTAACATTGTTACTCCAATACATGTCAAACTAAAATATAAATATCTGTTCTCTTTCATTCGAGTACTACTTGTTGAACTACTAGAAGTCATCAAATACAGCCAACGGTTCATTAAGTAATTCATGCCCATTCATTGTTCATAGATGCCGACAAATCGCGTAAGCTTGCCACTCCACGTTGGACTGCGTGGTCCACGAGTCACGCAAAACCTACAACGACAATCCATTCATTTGGTTCGTCTGTTAATCTCTCGGTCAGATGGTCTGACTGGTCATCTTGGGGTCAATGCTCTGTTACTTGTGGAAGAGGAGAGAAGGTTCGGAGAAGGCGATGTGAAATGGTCATTGAAGGTTTGCCTATACCAGCGGATTCTTGCATCGGTTCTTCAGAAGAAGTTGCGGCATGTGAAGAAAAAGCTTGTCACGGTAAGTTAGGGATATGTGTTCTCGTTGTTATTCCAATACATCCCAAATTAAGTCATGTAATACAGTAAACTGTAAACTGATTATGGCTTTTCTTTGTTCATAGGTGACGACGAGTCAAGTCAGCTCATATCTCCAAGTTGGGCTGATTGGCCCAATACCCACGAAAAGACATCCATATCGGCCAATTCATTCGGTTTATTAAGTACTTCCTGGGCCAGATGGTCTGACTGGTCATCTTGGGGTCAATGCTCTGTCACATGTGGACGAGGAGAGAAGGTTAGGAGAAGACGATGTGAAATGGTCATTGAAGGTTTCCCTATACCAGCGGATTCTTGCATCGGTTCTTCAGAAGAAGTTTCGGCATGTGAAGTGAAAGCATGTCTCGGTAAGTTAGGGTTATGTGTTCTCTGTGTCATATCAAATTACTATTAAGTCATGTAATACAGTAAACTGTAAACTGATTATGGCTTTTCTTTGTTCATAGGTGACGACGAGTCCAGTCAGCTCATCTCTCCAAGTCGGACTGATTCGTCCAATACCCACGAAAAGACATCCACGACGGCCAATTCATTCGGTTTTTCAAATACTGCCCTGGCCAGATGGTCTGACTGGTCATCCTGGGGTCAATGCTCTGTCACTTGTGGAAGTGGAAGAAAGGTTCGGGGAAGGCGATGTGAAATGGTCATTGAAGGTTTCCTTATACCAGCGGATTCTTGCTTTGGTCCTCCAGAAGAAGTTGCAGCATGTGAGATGAAAGCATGTCTCGGTAAGATAGAAGTACCACGTGTTCTCATTTTGCTTTAAATACTTTTCAAACCACAAGAAGTCATCAAGTACAGTAAACTTTTAACTTATTAATGGCCTTTCTTTGCTAAAAAGATATTACCAAGTCAAGTCAACTCATCTCTCCAACTTGGGCTGAGTGGTCTACATGGGGTCAATGTTCTGTTTCCTGCGGATCTGGTGTGCGTTCTCGACGTCGACTGTGCAGACAAGGTGATCAAACAAATACATGTCTCGGAGAAGCAGCGCAAGCCGAGCAATGCATTGGTGATCTTGGGGTATCATGCCCGAAAATTCCGGGACCGTCTATTAAAGTAGCCAATCGTAAGTTACCGGTAGGAATATGTACTTCGATCGGCATTTCCTTGCACTAATGTTAATATATCTAGTTTATTAACCGACGTTTTCATTGCTTCATTCGAAGGCGCTTGCTACGTGTGAGGCAACGTTTAAGACTGTGCTTAAAGGTTTTTTATTTGTATATTAATTTATGGATTAGTCTAAATTCTTTACAAACTATGTTAATCGGAAACTAACTAACTCATAATATGGCATCTCGGACAGTTGTGGTAGCTGCATAGTCTAACTACTCTGTCCCACCAATATTCCACTCATAAGAACATAGCTAGAGTTATCCATTGCTTCTAATGCAGGTGGGTTATTAAACTAATCTCACCTGATTAAGTCTATAGAACAATACATGAATGCTGGTCGTGTTTTACTTCAATCGATAAATCATTATGTTACCCTATGAACTATACAAAATGTCTCTCTCCTTCTTACCTTACAGCAGCCATTTACGCAATGGGACAGGAGCAGTCGCAAAGTGAACCGGTAAAGCCGGCGCATCAACCAAGTAAGGCCCATCTGACTGCCGGCACGATTTCGTCGATAGTTGCTGGTTCCATTCTAGCCCTTTTAATGATCATGGCGTGTGGGGTGGCTCACGGCAGTAAATTACTCGGCAAAGCAAAGAGACGAGCTTCTAGAAATGACTTGGTATGAACAAACAAGAAGTCAATCAAATTGGCTTTGGGAGTGAATTTAGCTGTTCGTTGTAAGCATGGGGGCCATCTTTTTATATAAGCATGATGACCACGTGTTATCCCAATATATACACAATGATGAATATTCTGTACTAGAAGAACAGACTGCACGTGGGGATTAGGCCGTGCATCAGCCAAGAATTCACTGGATGACAGGTGGGAATGAGGTCATGAATATGCAATACGACTGTTCATAAAACATGAATATGCACTGAGTAGACTGCACAGCACATGTAATTAAGGGAGATAGTTGTTGCCAATGAGCCACTTTGGATCCCCTGTAACAAGGAATGTTTTTTTTGATAATGTTGATAAGATTATTTCATACTTGAATCCCATAATAATAAATAGTAGAGGACTCCAAGTGTATGGAATGCAGATTCGATTTGAAGTGGATGGTCACTTATTAACATTTATTTAATGAAACGAATTTGGGAGGGTGCTTTACTTTGCTATATTGGAATATCTTGTTGAGTATAAAAACACTTTGCCTTGGGTGAAACTGTCTACAAGTGATGACCAAACAACAAACGACAACTTTGTAGGTATTTGCCTTTGTATGGGTAGGAGGGGATGAGGGCAGAGGATGGGGAGGAGAAGGGATGAGACAAGTGGGTGAGTGAGAATGGGTTCTGCGAGACTGTGATCCATGGGGTTCAACAGAAAGGTTTGTCTTATATCTTTAAAACTAATGATCATGTCAGTTTATACATCTGTCCTTAACGGATGGCAGACTTGGAAACCTGCAGATTACTCTTCAATCTTTTTGTTTTAAATGCCTGTGTAACACGTTTTTCATTGTACTAATGAGAAATGAAAGTAACAGTAATAAAGTTATTATTAGAGCTATCATCATTTTCGAGTGTAGTTTTATTTTCAGTTTAATAGCATACCATATTCAATAATTCACATTATTACCTGTCTAGTAATTTTCTTGCAGAAATTATAAAATAGTACTACTAATATAAATAACGCATTAGCTAAATCAATTGGATGAGCAATAAAAGATAAAAATCATAAGGGCTCCGAAACAGATGGGATGAATTGAAGCAAAATGTTCATGTTAGTAATTCTTCAATGTATCCTTCTGTGAAACCTTCCTAGTATTGAACTTTACAGGATACTACTTTCATCTGGCCGTATTTGCACGTTGTCTTTGTGCACATGAAAGTTTCTTCTAAAATCCTTAGTTCCCCTTGTCTTCGTCAAAATGGTATTGCTATTCTCTGCTATGTCAGCAATTAGCTAGAAACCTCCAGTAGTTCTGCTGGGTATATAGCATTAAATAATAAACGTACATACAAGATAACAATAAAAAGGCATGTAACAAATTTATCCTTGATAAACGAATGGCATAAAGTGTAACATAAAAAGTAAAACAAAACAATGACAAGCAAACTGTAAAAACAAAAGAAGAAAAAAATAAATGAACTCTTAGCATGCTAAGGTAAATAAACTTCTTGAAATATTAACTGACTGGTGCTATATTCTGCCAAGCCTTTGCTTTTGACTATCATTACCCTAATTATTAATCCATCTTTATTTATTCATTTATTACATATTTATTTCTTTACTTATTTAACTATTTATTTATTCCTTTATTAATTTATTTGTTCATTCATTCATTCACTCACTCCTCATTCATTCATTCATTTTACTTCACACTTTATTGCACAAATATGAGCCTGACGGTAACACCTTAAAATATAGTACAAACTCATTGTCCGGTAAATGTCTTTCACAACTTGCAATTAAAAAGTTTAAACAACAAGCGTTTCAAAGCACCTACAAACTACATTAAGAAATATCATAGCCCTCTTAATCTCTAATCTTTAAAATCACCTCTTACAAAAAAAAAAGAAAAAAAAAGGAAAAGAATTACTGTCTTTATTCTAAGCTTCCTTCAGCTGCTCCGCTGTGGTATCTCGAAGCTCAATTTCCCGAGTTTACTTGAAGCTTTTACCACATAATGCTGTCATATAAATACAACAATCATGACACTTGTCTCCTTTGAGTCGATGCTCAAACATGAACGAAGACAAAAAGAAGAAATAAATTAGACAAATGACGCATTGACAGTTACGACCATGGAGAGAGCTAATACAGTGAGTGTGCTAATACTTCTGGGCATCGACTAGTTATCTCCTTCAACAATATAGTCCATCAGCAGGCCACCAAGAGCCGGGCGTACTCCTGAAGTAAGGGAGGGATACAGGGGAAGGAGCTAAACCACTTTTTTCACTAAATAATGCCGGAATGTCCAAACAGATTCTACTGGCATATCCTGGTTCATATTCGTAAATTTGCATGAAGATGACACTTCTTTAGATCAGTTTTGCGTGAAGAAGTGTTACTAAGGGAACTCCCCCCCTCCTACAAACCCCCTCCCTCATCCTTGGATGACTTGGCCCTATTTTCAAACCTGAAGAGTAACTATCTTCATTGAAAATCATACTACCCATTTTGGGCACCCATGCCTTGTTATCCAGCAAGAAATAGATTTCACTCTGTCAAAGCAATTTGAAAACAAATTAAAATAAATGTCAAAAGAGAGATTATTCCAACATGCCTATTGCATGTTCATCATTATGATGGAGAAAGGACATCAACCATGTCTTTTGTGGGTGTGTGGGTGTTTTGCTAAAAAATATGATTTCATTACAAAAATAGCATAATATTCATTTCTACACCAATATTACAAGTTCAATAAACTTTTAAAAAAAAAATTTAAAAATCGATGGAAATTTTATTTTAAAGTGATATTAATAATAAATTTTCCTCCACCTGCATAGAGCACACTTTCTTGTTCAGCCTTATAGAGCCGTGACGACAGCCTTTCTCCTTAAGCCAGCAGAGGTTGTGATTCTCCAGACACGCTTGGTTTCTTGCCATACACAGCAAACTGTAACAGAAGCTGTTGCAGAATTGTTAAGGGAAACTTTGAAAAGATGCTAAAAAAAGTTGGACATATTGATACAGAATGGTCTTGTTTGGTTCAACTTTTGTCGTCAAAAAAAAAAAAAAAACCATCCAGTGATCCGGTATTTGTGTGATAATCTCCACAGAGGTGGCGTCCACTAGTTGTCCCAAATGCACAGGGTGGGCAGTTCATACACCTGTAATGGTCAAAAACAGCTGGAAATATTTGTTATTGCTTGGTAATAGACCAAATCATTTGTCACCTACAAAAGCTTGCTCTGCTTAGTGCATGTCCGCGTCCCTATCAGTTTGTCCACGGCTTTGCGGGGAAATTTTCTCCGAAGAAGACTGCATCCACTAGACGTCCCTGAATTGGACAATTTTCAAACATTCTCAAATGTACATGGGTTATGGATACATCATTCATCACAATATAAGGGTCAGGAAAAATTTTGTCCTCATAGTGTTCTACTGCATGTATCTATGCTAAGTATGATGGAAACATATTAAAGCTACACCACAGCATATTTTACATGTTCTGTATGTTAAAGCTACCATGTCAATAGGCTGGGTATGATGAACACATATTAAGTTACACCCACAGCTTATTTTCCATGTTCTGTGTGTTAAAGCTACCATGTCAATAGGCTGGGTATGATGGACACATATTAAGTTACACCACAGCTTATTTTCCATGTTCTGTGTGTTAAAGCTACCATGTCAATAGGCTGGGTATGATGGACACATATTAAGTTACACCGCAGCTTATATTCCATGTTCCATATATATTAAAAACTACCCTGGTACTGCAACCTATCAGGCTCATAACACTTTTGGAGAATTTGAAGGAGAATTAAATCCAACAACTTTTGCTCATAACATGAGTGGAGTCAATAAGTATTTCACGTATAAGGATACAGAGATGTCGAAGACCAGTGTGCCGATACTTCCGACCAGCCAGGGAAGATGGCGACACAGGAACACGAGGGAGGTATCTTCTAAGATCACGGAGAGTCCGTACGTCAAATTACCGAGAACCGTGATGACGAACATAAAGACTGATATACCCTCAACCGATTTCCTTTTGAACTAGAGAAGCAAAACGTGAAATAAAAATAATTCTCTGCCAAAATTGTCAGAAATGCAAGTTAAAATGAAATTCATGGTCGATAAAAATGTGTCAAGTTTCCCATCAATGAAACTTTCCTACTCTCTGCCTCTTGAATTACTTGTCGCTGAACTGTAACACGACATTTTCTTCGATCTCCTCTTGAACAAGGGTCATGCCGCACTCGGAGCAGAGATCAATGAGGCACTTTACATCAACTGTTTGTAAACAAGTGTCAAGGCATTAACTGATGCCCCTCTGTAGATGGGAGCCGGACCAAATATTAGCTTAGTTTTACTTTTGTCTGCTAAACCACTTTTCAATATATCGGTGTAATTATATTCCATTTCCTGTTGCTAAACTTGACTGTGAGATATGGATTTCCCTATTTTGAAATGAAAAAGGAGTCAATCTGTTCATTTTACCTTTCTTTGAACACCTTGTCATTTAAGGGTGAGTCTAGTTCAAAGGATTATATTGCAATAAATATTTAAGGATTTTAACTGCCATAAAATATTCAGGATTTTATACTTACATTTTTGTAAAGCTGAGGTGAACGAGACAAAAAGTAGCAGATCCCGGAAACCACCCCAAAGATGTAACCTATAAGATCTTTACTATCCTGATTGGAAAAAATTATAAAAAAAACATATTTATAGACAACTTGAATGGCAATGAAACAAAGAAACCAAAATCGATAATTTTTGAAAACGTATTGGCCATATGAACTAGTGGGCAGGCAGGCATGCCATATTCAGCCCTTACCCATTACCCCATAATTACTACGTATTGGCCAGATGAACTAGTGGGCAAGCAGGCATGACATATTCAGTCCTTACCCATTTCCCCATAATGACTATGTATTGGCCAGATGAACTAGTGGGCAAGCAGGCATGACATATTCAGTCCTTACCCATTTCCTCATAATGACTATGTATTGGCCAGATGAACTAGTGGGCAAGCAGGCATGACATATTCAGCCCTTACCCATTTCCCCATAATGACTATGTATTGGCCAGATGAACTAGTGGGCAAGCAGGCATGCCATATTCAGCCCTTACCCATTTCCCCATAATGACTATGTATTGGCCAGATGAACTAGTGGGCAAGCAGGCATGACATATTCAGCCCTTACCCATTACCCCATAATGACCATGTATTGGCCGGATGAACTAATGGGCAAGCTGGCATGCCATATTCAGCCCTTACCCATTTCCCCATAATGACTATGTATTGGCCAGATGAACTAGTGGGCAAGCAGGCATGACATATTCAGCCCTTATCCATTACCCCATAATGACTATGTATTGGCCAGATGAACTAGTGGGCAAGCAGGCATGCCATATTCAGCCCTTACCCATTTCCCCATTATGACCACTTTTTGTCTTCATCTTATGATGATAGTGCATTTTTAAATCTCTCTTCAAGACAGTAAAAGGTTGAAAATGAAACCCAAATTCTCAATTAGAAGGCTAGGAGAACTTTGCAATCAAAGCATGTTGATGATTGCTTTCAGAAGAAACAGAATTTCTCTAGATAATAAAAGCATCAACACTGTAACATTATAATTTACTGCAACATATTCACAAAAAAATTTGCGGTCAGACGTAATTTCATAACATGATAATATCATGTTATAAATGAAACAACTGCTTTCATTAAGTTGTTCCGAGTTCAATATCCTTCCTTCATCCATCCCTCTTTCAATCCTGTTATCAATGTTATTTATTTCATTGAATTACATCAGCTCATTAACCCGTGATAAAAGGCATTAAAAACCTTAATTACCAAAAACACTTTCACTTCAACAATGGCAGTTCAACTTTTTCAGGTTGTTCTGATAACAAAGAACAGAAACAGATTTTAGCATGTAAACATTCTAGAGAGTAGAGTAAACACAAAAATGGGAAGTGAGATACTTCCCAATTTGATGGTGTTTCCCCTTTCATCAGACCAAGTCATTGTCTTAACCGGTGTGTTGTAATGCACAACAAGCTTATCACCACGTTCTTTTTTCTTTTTTTCTGCTTACTATTTTGGACTATACAAGAGAACATTCCATATAATCGACAACTTGCCTCAGATCAATTAAATCAGTTTAAATGGCTATATTTAAGTGCTTATTCTAGTAAACCCCATTTGTATTCACTGGATCCTAATAATAAATATGCTAAGTGAATGCTATGTATTTCTTGCATACTTCTACATTTACTGAGCACAGTACCCTACTGTTGTGTATGCTTCAATAACCACTGGGTACTAAGTAAGATAATCGATATCCTGTTTATTGTAAATCATTTCAAAATTCATGACATAGCAGTTGATAGCACATGATATTGCCTCTGTATCATACAAGTTTACAATCTTTTTGGGTTCTTTATAATACTGAGTATTGGATACATGCTGCAACATCCATTGCAGTAGTACATGCTATTATAGTGTAGGTTTCTACATTCATTGTGTACAATAGGCTATTGTAATGTATGCTTCTACATCCATTGAGAACAAAAGGCTATTGTGTATGCTTCTACATCCATCGAGTACAATAGGCTATTGCTGTGTATGCTTCTACATCCATCGAGTACAATAGGCTATTGCTGTGTATGCTTCTACATTCATCGTGTACAATAGGATATTGCAGTGTATGTTCCAACATCCATAGAGAACAATAGACTATTGTAATGTTTGTTTCTACGTTTCAAATTTAGACACCTGACAGCATGACTGGACGGACACTTTGTGTGGTCAACCGAGGAGGGCTGTACATTGCAGGTGACCAGCAACTCAAATGAGGTCATTGCTCAAAGGCTACGAGACAACTTTTGACAACTTATAGTGTGGATGCTTCAAATTGTGAGGAACTGATTTCAAATAATGCACATTTCGTACATATTCCACTTACAATAAACATACAGTCACCGCTCTGTCCAAAATAAACCAAGCAAGACTGCTCCTCGTAGGTGAGCAGCGACCTTCCACCCCCTATATGGTGACCGCTCTTCATTTGTGGACCTTGTGGCCATGACAACAGACTTGTTCCATAGAATGCCGAGAAGACTAAGCAACAGTAAATAACATGTCTTGGCTCCACCTGAGATGTTGAACTATACGTAGGCCTGTTGATTGGATCTGCTGAAAACAAAGAGAGAATTAGTAATTTCATGAATTTTACAAAGTAGTATTGAAAATGAGAAGAAAAAAAAAATGAGCAGGAGGTGAACATCTTTGCTTCTAATTAAGTGGTCACTGCAAACTGGGATAGACGAAGCTATTAAACAAACCGAGTAAATATTGCTCCTAGATATTAAGCTAATATTACCATCCAAATAGCATGTGTCCGCTTATAGAGATGTTTTGATCTTGACCAGAAAGCAACAAAATCACAAAAGAGAGATGAAATTCACATTTGCAAGTTGAAACTGACATCCAAATATCCTTGTTTTCAAATTCTGCATATTGCTCAACCATTTTGTCCAGATAGAGCCTTCAATATTCTTTTCCAGGAATTGTAGCACAGCTCTAGGTATTGGGTGGTGTCTGTGATATCATGAGGAGGAATGTCTAGTCACTCATGATCTCATTGGACAAAACTGTAATGTCTGCGAGAAATTGATATCTGACTACAAAGTCCTCCAATGAGGGTGCTAGAGAGGAAGAGTACTGCCAATTTGATTCAACATACAGCTTGCCTATTGGTTCCAATCAGAACAAAAGAAAACTTGAAATTTGTGGAAAATTTGTTCGAAGATGATTTTTTTTACCGTACAAATGACGACACTTTGCAATCAGCCTTTGTAGAACCGACATGAGCTAACATAAATCTAGATATGCCGTCTTTTTCCAATCAAAATGCTGGAATTTGTGCGCAAAGTCGTTGGATATATAGATTTCTCAAACATGCATGTGACAAGTTTGTCCAATGTGAGTAAGAGAAACTCACATCAGCTAATTAAAGTTTGACATATTAGTGTCAATTGCAGAACTCATGGCATCTTAGGGGGTACCATACCAACTGATTCCCACAAATATAACTTTTCCCTCCGAGATTCAACGATTTGTACTTTACTAGAGGTAAAGAGAAGATTTTATCAGCTCTACTGCCATTAAGATATCACACCTGTCACTCAATCTAGCTGTTGCTACTACAGTTTCATGTCATAAATCATCAGCAAACTTGAAAATCCACATTTTTCACATCGACCAAAAAATTTTTGTTTTTCAACCAAGTGATGCAGAAAATTGACAGCAGATTGTAAATGAGCAAATCAAACTTCTGTCAACAGACAATGACTATTATCTCTGTCAACTTTACTCCCTTGCCCTCAGCCTCCCCCACTCCCAACCCCCACAAACCATGTTTTGTTACCCTGCACAATACAAATAGATAGCTTACCCGGCTCATAAGCTCGGACAGTACGGTGTCTGTTTTTGATCTTGTAATACAGAAACTGTGATAAGATGCATACATCCATGAAAATATAATAATAGGCCACGTAAATCTGTAAAGAGAATCAAACAACAGGGGATCAAATATCAGGTCATTCTTGCCGCTTGCTCATGCATCAGAGACGTTACACTGTAAAAGTAACCAGATGCCATATAAAACTCATGTAGAGGTAACCAGATGTTATATGAAACCCATGTAAATTTAACCAGATGCTATATGAAACTCATGTAAAGGTAACCAGATGCTATTTGAAACTTGTGTTAAGGTAACCAAATGCTATATGAAACTTATGTAAAGGTAACCAAATGCTATATGAAACTCATTTAAAGGTAACCAGATGCTATATGAAACTCATGTAAAGGTAACCAGATGCTATATGAAACTCATGTAAAGGTTAACAGATGCTATATGAAACTTATGTAAAGGTAACCAGATGCCACATGAAACTCATGTAAAGGTAACCAGATGCTATATGAAACTCATGTAAAGGTAACCAGATGCTATATGAAACTCATGTAAAGGTAACTAGATGCTATATGAAACTCATGTAAGGGTAACCAGATGCTATATGAAACTCATGTAAAGGTAACCAGATGCTATATGAAACTCATGTAAAGGTAACCAGATGCTATATGAAACTCATGTTACAAAGGTAACTAGATGCTATATGAAACTCATGTAAAGGTAACCAGATGCCACATGAAACTCATGTAAGGGTAACCAGATGCTATATGAAACTCATGTAAAGGTAACCAGATGCTATATGAAACTCATGTAAGGGTAACCAGATGCTATATGAAACTCATGTAAAGGTAACCAGATGCTATATGAAACTCATGTAAAGGTAACTAGATGTCATTTGGAACTAATGTAAAGGTAACCAGATGCTATATGAAACTCATGTAAAGGTAATGGGATGCTATATGAAACTCATTTTAATGGTACCCAGATGCTATATGAAACTCATGTAAAGGTAACTAGATGCATATATGAAACTCATGTTACAAAGGTAACTAGATGCTTGAAACTCATGTTACAAAGGTAACCAGATGCTATTTCGTGTGCAAACAACAACAACGATGAATATGCCTGCTAAAGGCATCAGAAAGAAGTGAAAGTTACCTGTGTAGGGAGTTGACCTGACAGCAAGCAGCCGGTTAAATTAGATATGTCTCCAAGTAACCACATGATGAGGAAAAGTGGAGACAACGCTTGGTCTACTGCACCATTTTTGTAGGCTTCATAAAATTGTCTGTATTAAAAACAAAATGAAAGTCAAAGGATCTGATATACACTCAAAAGTAGATTTTCAGTAACCAACAGGGGAAGGGATACTTTGGTGGCTAAAGTTAATAAAAAAATACTGGAATTTTCTGCATCTTCAAAGTCAAAGCCAAATCTGTCATTAGGAAAAGATCTAAACATTTGACGGCACCTCAACATTGTAGTCAAGTGATATTAAACCTACATATACTTAAATCTCTGTAGGATTTTACTTCCTGGGGTAACAATGTTCTTAAAGCAGCCTAATGGAGAAGTCTGCAAGAAACAGTCACCTGTATATAACGTGAACGAGAAGTTTATAAACAGCGTGCAGTCACACTGAGAAGACAGGTAAGTCAGTAGCAAGTGTAAACCGTACCAACTTTTAAACCTTTCCTAAGCTCTGTCCTTAAAGCAGGCAATTGGGTTGATAAGTCTGGTCTAAAGCTTTTAACACACATGAACCCAATACACTGCTTTAAATGGCTTTAAATTTATCTAGCAATATATACTTTATAGCCAAGTATCCATGCTCACTTGAACAACCTTGTTCACAGGTTGGCTGTAATTAGTGTCAGTCAATGATACAACCAACAAGTGGAAGATAAAAGTTCACTTTCACATGCATTGTTATATTGGACATTAAACTTTATCTCGAGAGTAACTTTAATTTTTTTTTTCTTTTTTGGAGTGTTTATGGAGAGATTGAAAAATTCATCTGGACCCCATCTTTAATATGAGTTGTGCATAACTCAAAGACTAGAACAAAATAACTGCAGTGCTTTCACAATCACAAAAATATAAATTTTTCAAGCAAAAGATTCTTTTTGCCAAACTAATTGAATATTTCAAGGAAGCTGCAAACTACTGTATATATAAATGAAACATTTGTGGATAAGTTCCAGTATCAACAATAAAACTATTAAAAATAAATGTAAAATCAATTGTTGCAACAATCAAAACTATTCATTTATGTCAATACAGTACAAGGAACAACAAGCATGGCTTCTCTGAAAAGACTCTCAAAAGAATCTATTATGTTTTGGCCAAATTTTGAGCGACAGTGCTTGCATCCAAAATGGTGTCCAGACTAATTTTCAGCTTCTCGAGTACACCAACCTACCTCAATTTATCAAGTACATTCTCTTACAAAGATTGTTTTCTGTTTATCTCTTAGATTATAAGGTGTGAAAACAATATGTTTGATATTCATATTTTATGTGGTGTTTGTTAAAAAGATTACATTGAACAAGCACACTGCAAGCAGTGTGCAAGACTGTGTGACTGGCTAGACTCTATATTATGCATCATATTTTTTTTTACAGGATTTTCTCTTTCTGTTCTTTCTGAAACAATCTGAATTTTCGAAAACACCGCACCCAGAATAAATTGAAAATTGAATTGTTTGCTTTGAAACCAAGTAGCTCGATGGTGGATGTCTAACGACTTACGGAAAGAAGACGACGATCCAAAACCCAATGGAAATCAGGCCGATGACAAAGCCGGCCATCTGCATCTCATTGTGTACACATTCTCCGAATATAGTGTAGGTCCAGTTTGCGTAGGTTGAATTGCACCCCGAGTTAATTGGAACATGAAGATGTGACAACATTGAATAAGAGTCTGCCATCTGAAAGAAAAAAAGAAGAAAAAAAAACAGGGAAAAAACAATAATCAAACTGAATTTTACCAAATTTTATTTCAGGTCCACGGTATATAACGGAAGACGGAAAAATTCAAATCTAGCAAAACCGTCTACAAATGGTTGACGATATTCTGTGAACTACCAAGAAGAAAATCAACCGGTGCTGTGGATGAAGGCCACTGGCATTTGAAACAAAGATGCTTAACATTTGCGAGGTTCGGGGTTCGATTCTTGGCCGGATTTGTCAGTTGGTGAACAAAACAATAGCTTTGGGAGTGATGGTAATTTATCAATTCACCTAGTTGAAGGTAGGCCTAAGTCCTACTGGGGGTCGTGTCATTCCACCATCAGTATATTTCGCCATAGAAAATGTGCTCTTTCCGCCATAGAAAAGTGCCAATGAGCCATGTTATCCCAATGTGTGAAAGTAAGAGGGCCTGACGTTTCGATCCTAGCAGGATCTTCTTCAGAGGCTGAATGAAAGGTTACAGTAACAGAAGGGACAAATACACACACAGAATACAGACAGGTTAATAAGCAGGGTAAACACATCAACCATACATAAAATGAACCTTTTCGCCATAGGTTTCGATCCTTTCTGCCAAGGAACAAAACCTATGATGGAAAGGTATGGCGGTATGTACTTATACCGGAATGACACTAGATCCACCCATACTTAGTTGCAGTGCAATTTGAATTGGATGTAAAGAACTAGTCTTCCACGAACAACCTCCACAGCAGATTTTGGTTGTCCGAGCATAAAATTGTTTGTCTCGATCTACCATTCAAAATTTGCCCTGGAAAGTCATATAATGGTCACTGATACTAGATACAACATTTACAACAAGCATGTAAAACCATCCTCGCATCAGTGTTTTTCCTCACTGAAATATTTCATTTTCTTCATTACAGCTAGGGTAAATCTTTAGCAATTTTTAGCATGCTAAAAGTTCCGACAAATACTGATTACCATGAACAGGTGCAAATTGACTTAAATTTTACGACAACTCACAGTAGCCAAACTTAGAACAAGTGGTTATGCCTAACTTTTAGGCCTAGCTTACCTAGCCTAGGCCTAACGTTAGGGCTAAGTTTTTATTTTGATCTTCTCACCATTAGGCTGGTTCAATCTGAACTCTGATCACTAAAAACGGTGCCTCATTCGTCGATTTACTTTGCGGTCGTTCTTGCCTGTAGAGTCGCTGAAGGGTACTGATGCTGGCCTTTTGCAGGTAGCCTACGTCTTGTAAATAGGAGTTAAGCCTAGTTAGCGACCGAGTTGCAAATATATAACATTAACAAAATTAACGTTAGCTTCTCCTGTCCTGATCGTTCAAAACTGTCCCGTAAGCAGTCCTATGAATGGCAGATCACTGCAAATACTCCCAATTCCAAGGCAATAGAATAATTTGCTTAATTATAAACCTGATTAACGAATGATGTTTGGAAGGCTTTCGTATCTTCCACTCCAGGAGAGTTCGTGGCAACACCTTCCTGTAGATGTTGGACAATTGATCGCATGTGATTCGATTGTGACTACTATACATACTGTGTCGGTACCACTATTCTGATCTTGGCCTTGACCTTACCGCAGCCGGAACGAAAAGTATTTTGTACAGAATTTACAATACACAGCTGTGTTGGTTGTGTCATGCATTCACAATAACAACACGAATAGTCATATGACCGGGTCGAAGTTAGCCACTTATTTCGACGCGAATTTCGTACTAATCCAAGCAACATGATTTTCAAGGGAGTATATCAAAATATTTCCACTTCCACTTGAAAGAGAGGGTATCACAGGGAAACGTCCCCCAATTTTAGTGAAGGAAAAAGGATGTTTGGTAACAAAAATACCCATCTTCCATATTCGCAATTATACAGTGACCTTAAACCTTTTGTTGAAAAAAATAAAAAGGGATGACGAAATTGGTATCTTGAAAAGTTAATAAAGTAGTGCAGTTCAAACTTTTGTTTTGCATCTGAGGAACTAATCTGCATGTGATCTGTGTATTAGAATAGGTAGACCAGCGACTTTAAATACCGAGCATCTGATGTTTAAAGGGTCGTTTCTCAACAAATTTAAAAGAGTTATAGAAGTCCAACCTGTACTGATAGCAGTGATTCTTATTAAACTGAGTACAACATTATATTCAGAATTGATTTTGCTCCTAACTCATCCTTTAAAGGTAATCTGTATAGGCCCCAAAATTATAGCACACTATAATTGCTAGAAGTTTTCAAAAAGAACTTTCCTGGAGGTCTTTACTCTCCAAATTGTTCTCAGGCATTTTTAAGGCACACAAAAGATGGATGAATGTCCAAGTGAGGAAAATTTCCTTGAAGGTTGTAATAAAAACAGTTTAAGAAATTTGACCAAAAGTGACCATATTTAGATTTCTAGCATATTTTGGGCCAATACAGCATACCTTTAAGTACACTTTTCCATGTGTGTGCACGCAGAGGGGAAATGGTTGGGGGGGGGGGAGTTGGAGGTGGGTTTGACTTTACTGCATTGGAGTAGAAATTTAAAAACTTTTAGCTATAGTGCAATTGATTGCAACGGAATGTGCAGTTTTAATGCAATGGAATGGTTAAAAGGCCTATAGTGAATACATTTATGAAAACTTGGGAAACAACTCAACATGTGTCATGGAGGTAGTTTACTGTCAGATTGCATCACAAGAAGAGTTTATCATCGAGCTATTTCTTTTGTTTTCTGCTAGCCAGCTCACCAGATATAGAGGAGTACTGTATAAGCTGGCAACCCATATGTGGGGGTCACAAACATGCTTTGAAAAGCATCAGTGGGCATTGTGTATTTTGAACCTGTGTAAACAACCTAAAAAACTACGATTCCAGCTTTTCTTCAAGATTGACGATACAGAACATAACATGGAATCAAAGGTATCATTTTCAGATAAATTCAGTAAGAAATATAGTCGGGAATTGGGGGAAAAACACCAACGACAAGTTTAAGAACTTTGGTCTACCATTTATTCTGATTTGATCATTCCAAATATATCTATCAAAACCAACAAAATTAGACAATGACAAGATTTTACAGTTTTAAAAGGTACCAGACAAAGAGCTAAAGTGTATAAAGAACGACCGAAGAGTATTGCCAAACCACACATACATATATATATGTATATATATATATATATACATAAACACACATCAGGCTTAATAAATATAATATACCCAAAACAGAATATCTGTTTGAAAACAAAAATGGAAATTAAAAAATATTTTGAAACAGTCTTGTGAAAACAAATATGAAGAGAAACAATTTGCATCATAAAAATGTTCGAGTTTTTAAATGACAACACTGTCAGCTGAATGGTCATCAGTTTAACCCAGTTTTCAGCCACATTGAGTGATATTGATACTGGCATACCGCCCTCTATTTATGCACATAACTTTGTATACAACTCACGGTGACACAATGCATTTGGCAACCAAGAGCATTGTGTGTGTGTGAGTACTTATTGAGTATAAGTGAGCGAGAATATCTCACACAACTTCTCCCTCTGCCCCTTACCCCTTAAAAATATATCATACGAAGAAGGAGATTCATTTACTTATCAAGATATTTTCATGGCGAAATATGAGTCATTACTTTCGAAAAAATCTACCAATGTTTACCAACAGTTTAAAGTTAAGAACATTGCATATTTATATATATATATTTGTTACCAATAATTCAGTCTGTCAAAGCCAACAACTCTTCCAATACTCATTAAATTGTGATTTATGAAAACATCTGTCTTGAAACACAATTTTCATTGAATAAAGATACCTTATTGTAAGGCAAGAAAAAGTGAACTTTTAGACAGCCCAATCTGAATTGAAATTCAAATACAGAGCTATTAAAGACGATGTACTGAATCAAACCAAGCGCACAAAAGTGATACAATTCCATAAATTTTCAATTTTTTTTAGGTGGCCTTCCATCTGTAATATGTTCACCAGAAATAAATTAACAGGGTCCAATCTGGTTAGTACTATTACAGAAAGTACTTTGGAATACAAAAAGTTCCTCATTTCTAGCCATGTTGATCTTCAAGGTAAAACATGAGTTGGGAACTGTGAATGATTCGTTAACTGTTTTTAACTTCAAGTAACTACACGTATGCAAACAAAGAGGAAGAACATGATTTTCAAAATGGAAGATCTCTTCATAAAGGCAATCGCCATAGCAACCGGTGATATATAGTTAACTACTTTGCTACTATTTGACCGTATCAAGTTACAGCCTCAAGGCACTAGATATCTGACTACCAGAATATCTCCGCTTATGTATCTTTTCTGTATTTGATAATAAGATACGTCTGCAATCCATGTAGCCTCTCTTGCTGTAACGTATAAATGACTGTGGTCATAGGAGAAGCATGTGTTTTAGCCTTTTCAGTGAACGTTCAAAAGAGTGAAGATATGTCATCATTGATAAGGCTAAGATTGGAAGCTATGCATACATACATGAAATACATACATGAAATATCTTTATAGAATGTTTAAATTTTTTAAACGAGATTGGCGTGAAGGCTTCTGCTTCCTTACCAACATAAAATGAATATATATGGATATACATATATGCTGTTACATCGTTTTGTCACCATCCTGGGAATAGGACAAACTTTATTGACAAACTACACCATCAATAGTTATATATGGGATGAAATGTGGTACTGGAGCACACACAGTAATGTCATACAATTAGACCCATCATACTAGTCCTACACTAAACTCATATCATACCTGGTATAATACTCCATTAAGCATATCATACCTGTTATGATACTGCATTATTAATATCATACCTGGTATAATACTCCATTAAGCATATCATACCTGGTATAATACTGCATTATGCATATCATACCTGGTATAATACTGAATTAAGCATATCATACTTGCTATAATACTGCATAAAGCATATCATACCTGGTATAATACTGCATAAAGCATATCATACCTGGTATAATACTGCATAAAGCATATCATACCTGGTATAATACTGCATAAAGCATATCATACCTGGTATAATACTGCATCAAGCATATCATACCTGGTATAAAACTGCATAAAGCATATCATATCTGGTATAATACTGCATTAAGCATACCTGGTATCATACTGAAATAAGCATATCTTACCTGGTAAAATACAGTGCATCAAGCATATCATACTTGGTAACATGCTGCATAAAGCATATCATACCTGGTAACATGCTGCATAAAGCATATCATATCTGCTATAATAATCCATTAAGCATATCATACCTGGTATAATACTGCATCAAGCATATCATACCTGGTATAATACTGCATAAAGCACATCATACCTGATGTAATACTGAATTAAGCATATCATACCTGCTATAATACTGAATTAAGCATATCATACCTGATGTAATACTGAATTAAGCATATCATACCTGATATAATACTGCATATTTAAAGCATATCATACCTGGTATAATACTTCATTAAGCATATCATACCTGAAATAATACTACATTAAGCATAATAATCAGCAGCCTTAGATGTCGTCTACCTCTACACCCGGATAAAACAATACCTTAGAAAAGTAATTATGAAAGTATTACAAATTAATGAAGAATACAAGAATGATACAAGACATTAAACTTAGCGATGTTTAGAGGAAGACTAGCGGACTCTTTTCTCATATAAAAAAACTACGAGACGAGGAAAGGTGACCACTCATATCAGAAAATGAATTAGCAACAGATATGATAAAAATTGCTTGTACAAATATGTCTACAAATTTACATGCATGGATGCAGTACAAACAAACTTAAGCACTCACTGGAAGTTGAAATACATTAATTCCCTGTGGAAGACTTAAAGTGTCACTGCTTGTATCTAAACCAAGAGTGTTATTTACCAGACTGAGGTCTCCCCCCCCCCTACCCCAGAGACCCCAATAGGGGTGTTGACCACATGAGTCCTACAGAGTTTCATTATTTAAGTCACAACAATGCTCCCGATACTGTTTGATTTTGCTTTCTTTTTTCAGTTCTTCCTTTAGTTTTCCATAGGTCCTGCAATACTGACAATACGGACCGCCTGGAAGAGCTGTGAGCTTTCAAGCAGAAACCACCCAAGGCTGGAGGATGATGCCGTAGGATTCACTGGAGACACAATAACTCCCCCTCCTTTTACCAAGACAATTACAATATCAATTTTGATCGTGAATATGAAAAATTTGGGAAAGTGAGGGGAACACCCTTTTTTCATATGATGCAGAAGAACTACCCCCTCTATCACCATCATGTTTCTTCATTTTGGGTGCTAGTAAATAAGATCAACTTCCATTTTAGCTTCTTCCCAAGAAAGAATTGAAGTAAGATCCCTCTACAAACCTAGAATGATATCATCATACATGACTGGTCAGTGACTCACTGTGATGTTCTAATTCAAATAAAATATGTAACAATAAACAAAGTGATTAAAGGTAATGTCGAAAAAAACTACAAGAATAAATGTCTATTTCTAAGGTAGTACCATTTATCCCATTACTGAAGGTTATATAGTTGCAGCCATTGATAATATTATGATAACAGATAATACCTGCATATTTTAATACTACATTAATCAGATTTTAAGTCTCTGTTTTTTTTCTTTCTCTGTCATGTTTAATCGTTCCTGTTCATTCACCTGCTTAATCTTCAACATTCCTTTCGTTGAAGAGAACAAATAATTACAAAACTAAAGGTATTAATCATGAACAAGGTATATTTTGTAATAGTTAACCAGTCACCTGATATGACCAAATTTCTGTTAAGACAATCAAAAGCCTGGTGGACGACTACGATTGCTAACATCAAATTCAGATTGCATTATAACTAAATACCCCCTAATAGGTCAAATGGTATAACCCTCCATTACTTTTGAGATACTGAAATATAAAAACAAAACTAGTAGTATACTAGTACTACTACCCAATTAAAGGGGAGTTTTACTGGACCAAAGCGGGTTTACTTTTCACCAAACCTAACCATCTCTCCTATACAGTGTACATATTGATCATTTGATGTTATGTTGGTACATTTTATTCGGATTACAAAATTTGCGGTTTGGACGACCAAAAGGTAAGACCTGGTTTTCCAAGGGACAAACACACTGGAATCAACCCTTAACTGCACTAGGCCGGTTCCAATTACCTCAACCGCACTGGGATTTACTTAATCCTCACAGACATGAGTCCAATCCTGTACAGGAAACCACGCCAGCCAGACCCACACTGGAATCGAACCCAACCACACTGGAAGCCATTCTGCACGACTACAAAGGAGTCCACCCGAACCAGTTTTAGTGATTTTCAATAAGTGCCACAGTTTTAGTGATTTTCAAAAAGTGTCACAGTTTATTGGTGTTCAATTAGTGCCACAGTTTGAGTGATTTTCAATACGTGCCAAATTTAGTGATTTTCAATAAGTGCAACAGTGTTAGTGATTTTCAATAAATGCCACAGTTTTAGTGATTTTCAATACATGCCACAGTTTTAGTGATTGTCAATAAGTGCCACAATTTTAGTGATTTTCAATAAGTGCCACAGTTTTTTAGTTGCAATCACAATCACAATACGCTGACAACATTTCTGGAAAAGTTTTGTGTTCGTTGCTTGACTGCCTATAATTACATCAACATATTTTTAGATTGACCAACCTTTATTTAACAACTTTTGTTCTAAAATAATCTTCCAATCTCCCAAATGATTTGCTACCTACTAAAAGTCCACAAAGGCTTTGTAGATAAATTGCCAGCAACTTCAACTACCAGATGACAAAATATTTTAAGAAATTATTTGCCCCAAAAAATAGAACATGCTAGAAAAGGCTAAAGTGTTTGTGCTAACAATAAAATAACAACTGTATTGAAATAGCAATGTGCAAGGAAAGTGATACAGTGATACATAAAGTAAACACAGACTACCAAATAAAATAAATTGTGTGAAATGATCATTTCTTATAAGTCCATCATCCTCTATCTTCTCCTAAATGTCTACAAACTCCTTTTTTCTTCTTCTGTTTTCAGGCTTCAGCTTAAATCCACCAATTGCTCCTGCAAAATATGAAGGAAAAGAATGGAATATCAATACCAAAAAAATTGATAATTTTAATCATAAATGTATAACAGAAATGGAGAACTGTCAAAGTAGCTTCATGTAAGCACTACTTTACAACGTAAGGATCGAATCATGTATTTCAAAATATTGATTGATTGATTTAAATTTCTATCGATCTTTATATTGAAATCAAAGCTATTACCCATTTTGATATTTGCATGAGTCTTTGCATGATATCTGGGTAATATTTGAGAATGTAACTAATTGCATATTTTAAAAACCAAAGAACGTATTTGCAATGTACTATATTTTGCAAATTCAATCATGATCATCTGTTAGTGCCCAACTTAACCCACTCTCCAATGAAAAAAGAAAAAGAAAAAAAATATGAGCAAAAAAATTGAAAATCTTTAATGTTCCTTTAAAAAAATAATTTGCATAAAATTCTAGGGTTTACTCCAGAATGCATACTGTTTCCAAGTTTGCTCAAATCTGCTTTAAAAATTGTTTCAGAAGTATTGTCCTGGCTACTCTGTGTAGTTCAATACCTTCAGGCACCAAGGAGCAATTTAAATTGACTTGTAAAATTTCTGAACGATGGCAAATGCTTTTAGACTAGGTTTAAAAAAGGCAATTGCTCTTTGACATCTTCAAAAATTTAAAGACAAAATTTAGCGTATTTGATGGCGATAAATTAAACTGTAGATTTTGCAATATTACTGGCAGATTATGTCCCTATTACTGGCCATTTCTCGGTGAATAATTAAAATTTCAAAGTTTGGAGAGCAGTTTTGGAAAGCTGTGAAATTTCTCCTATGAAATACTATGGTGCCTCTGTGCAAAACTTGCTATACAGCTTTACACTTGTATAGCAGTTTGCCCATTTTGCATGGCAGTTTGCCCATTTTGCATGGCAGTTTGCCCATTTTGCATGGTAGTTTGCCCATTTTGCATAGCAGTTTGCCCATTTTGCGTGACAGTTGCCCATTTTGCATAGCAGTTGCCCATTTTGCATAGCAGTTTGCATAGCAGTTGCCCATTTTGCATAGCAGTTTGCCCATTTTGCATGGCAGTTTGCCCATTTTGCATGGTAGTTTGCCCATTTTGCATAGCAGTTTGCCCATTTTGCATAGCAGTTGCCCATTTTGCATAGCAGTTTGCCCATATTGCATAGCAGTTGCCCATTTTGCATAGCAGTTGCCCATTTTGCATAGCAGTTGCCCATTTTGCATGGCAGTTTGCCCATTTTGCATGGCAGTTTTCTCATTTTGCATGGCAGTTGCCCATTTTGCATAGCAGTTGCCCATTTTGCATAGCAGTTTGCCCATTTTGCATGGCAGTTTGCCCATTTTGCATGGCAGTTTGTGATGCGATACCGGATAAATGATTCCCTCTTCCTTGCAAGACTAAATCCCTCCACCATAAAAGTAGCATTAATAGAGCATGCATTGTCTCATACCAGACAGAAAAAAGAAAATAGAACCCAAAAATAAACGACAGATAACACAATCTGTCACATCTTACAGTAGATTCTGTATAATCCATTGTTTTCTTAATTTGCTTCTAAAATTACGAAAAGCATTTTGATAAAATGTACAGATACAATTTATTCCTTTTTGTGGTAGGGTGAGAGGGGGTGAGGTGTTTGAGGGGTGGGGCATAGGAGAGGGGAGAGAATATCCTCAGTCAAGGAGAGAAAAAAAAACTGTTGGACAATAAAGAAAAAGAAAAAATGGAAAGAAAAAAAAGCTTGCAAAATGCATAGTTCCAGAAATGGTAAGCATGTTAAAATTGTTTGGGTAACACTGATAACATTCATGACCCATCCATCACCAAATGAGAAAAAAGTTTAATAAACATAAAATACCAAAATGGATCAAAGAAATAATGTTATAATTATCCTGAAAGTCATTAAAATTGGAATAGAAAATGATGTTTCTGAGTGTTTTTCGTAGTCTGTTCCCAGTACCAGGCATGCAGCTGTTAGTATATATATTCTATATCCAGTGAAAGCACACTGTTAATGTAAAAAAATCATGCAAAGAGGAGTGGGGGGGGGGGGGAATAGCAAAACAGGTAAACATGA
>JAIPMN010006178.1:0-18828 GCA_020650975.1 Apostichopus californicus
CAATGTAAGCTTATACCTATTACAGAAAACAGTATCATTGAACTTTACTTCCCCTCCAGTAACCCTTTGCTTAAAACATTTCTGATTAAGCCATTGCGCTTGCATTTTCTGAAATGCAGAACATGGATTTCCTAAATTCCTACCTTTAAGAACATGAAGTATCAATCAAGGCTTCATTCTGTTTATTTTATTAGACCTATGATTTTATCTTGACTTTGCCTCCTCCAAAATACAATCTCTTGTTGGGGAAAGAGCTACAGACTCAGCACATGAGGAGAGGGGTAAAAGAACACACGTTGATGTTAACGATTAAACAATTATACCAGTGATAACTCTTCATCCCATCCTGTGGATTCACTCAGGTTACTCATTATTTAATCCTTGCATCTTTCCAACTCATCATATCCAGACACTCTCCTCCACCACAAGAGCCATGCAACATATAGCATACCACCATGCAGTCACTACAATGAATTAGTCACCATGGTGTAAGCAAGAGGAACCATTCCTATCCAGCACCCCTCCCGCACTGCTCCACCCACCACCCTCTATGACATCTATACAACCACCACTATAGCCCTTCTTCCATTCAAGTTTTTGTTTTTTAGTTCTTTTTTGAAGCAACCGAAAATAATCCAGAAGAGACAATGAAACCCCAAGCCCCACTAACTCCTGTACCATTATCAGAACGCACTCTCAATTCTTTTTGACATGGGGAATTAACAGGAATTTGAAACTAGAAGAACCCTACCCTCTACTTCTTACCTCCCTCCCATTACCTCTTAATGTTCGACTATCTGCTTATGCCATGACAAAATGATGTGGGATGGCAAGTTGCAAGTGCATAACAGAAGACATGGCAGCTATTAATCACTGGAAGCATGCAAAAAATGAAGCAACTATGGCTGCACATTGGGATAATAGACCAAAGGGTTTTGCTATAACATGAAAGGATATGGAAAAAGATGGACTAAGGATATGGAAAAAGATGGACTAAGGATATGGAGAAAGATGGACTAAGGACATGGAGAAAGATGGACTAAGGATATGGAGAAAGATGGACTAAGGATATGGAGAAAGATGGACTAAAGATATGGAGAAAGATGGACTAAAGATATGGAGAAAGATGGACTAAGGATATGGAGAAAGATGGACTAAGGATATGGAGAAAGATGGACTAAGGATATGGAGAAAGATGGACTAAGTATATGGAGAAAGATGGACTAAGGATATGGAGAAAGATGGACTAAGGATATGGAGAAAGATGGACTAAGGATATGGAGAAAGATGGACTAAGGATAGGCAGAAAGATGGACTAAGGATATGGAGAAAGATGGACTAAGGATAGGCAGAAAGATGGACTAAGGACAGGCAGAAAGATGGACTAAGGACAGGCAGAAAGATGGACTAAGGATAGGCAGAAAGATGGACTAAGGATAGGCAGAAAGATGAACTAAGGACAGGCAGAAAGATGGACTAAGGATAGGCAGAAATACAGAAAAGTAGTCAAACAAGGTACAGCATGAAAGGAACACTTGATGAGTAACATCAAAGACACCAGATGGAAGTACAAAAGTCAGTCTTTGTATATAATACATGTGAAACGATGCAGAGTGTATGGATAGACATTAGCTAACTTATGATAAAGGGATATGGGCAGGGATAAGCATAAACTCATGCACCATACCATTCCTTGTATAATACAGCAAAACTTGCAAACAGACATGCAGTGCTACATAAAAGTATACTCTCACAGTTAGCTTCTTCCAGACAACATCAGCACATCACCTCACTCCAGCTAGTCTGAGGGGCCAACAATTCTAACACAACACACACACACACACAGTAGACTTCCAGACAACACCAACACATATTAATGGACTTGCACAATACATGTTACCAACTATCCCTATGAGCTCATAGAATCATCATCTCATACACCTAATCCTAAGGATTTCAATTCCTCTCTCCCCCCATCCCCCACCCAATCACATAACATCAAACATCACCAAAATCTTAGCTAAACCAAACCTATCCAACCACATATACAATGACACAATAACACTGTTCCCACTGTAACACTGTTCCCATTGATCAGCACATCAGACCAAATACACCATAAAGTCAGACACAAGCAACCTTAATCTGCAATTCGTCTGATAAATATTCACACAAGCACCACAACAGCACCAACTCTATCAATGATTCACCCACAAAAACAAGCACCACATCTACACCTGTACAAAACTGAACATCAATAATCATAACAACATCCCTCACACCCCCTACTGCAATACAGCCACTAGCAATGTCACATCACTTCAACCAGAGAAGAGAATCAAAGGAAAGAAATGATGTCATAAACAAACAGTTTGACCTCATCAAATGTCCATGTACTCAAAACTAAATTTAGGCAGAAATACTTCATCTAAGAAAGCAATCTACCATACATAATGTATTTTGAACATTTTGAATTTTGAAAACTTGCAGTTCATGGACAGTACTTGACCAAAATAGGAGAGCATCATCAAACTAGTTATAATGACAGCATCTGTTTCCCTCTTGTAAGTCACAAACCTACACCATACATTCAACCAGGCTTGTCCAAGTCACAAACCTACACCATACATTCAACCAGGCTTGTCCAAGTCACAAACCTACACCATACATTCAACCAGGCTTGTCCAAGTTACAAACCTACACCATACATTCAACCAGGCTTGTTCAAGTCACAAACCTACACCATACATTCAACCAGGCTTGTCCAAGTCACAAACCTACACCATACATTCAACCAGGCTTGTCCAAGTTACAAACCTACACCATACATTCAACCAGGCTTGTCCAAGTTACAAACCTACACCATACATTCAACCAGGCTTGTCCAAGTTAAAAACCTACACCATACATTCAACCAGGCTTGCCCAAGTTATAAACCTACACCATACATTCAACCAGGCTTGCCCAAGTCCTTCAAATGCTGTCCTCTCAACACTCCATTTCTGACAAAGAAACAGTGCTATCTTCTCAAACAGGTTAGGAAAGAGCTTTCCCAGACTATATATGTCCAATCAGTATAGTACCATCACAGGCTTTGTCACAAGTGGAATAAGCTGTCAGCACATGGAAGACTTGGTCAAGTCTAAATACTCACATCAATCAGTTTATACTGACTATATCCATGCATCTCAAACATCAGACAACAGCAACCTCTCAAAGATGATCAAGAATGATTCAAGGAGCAAATATAACCAGTAACATGAGTCTTTCAAAACAACGGAATCCAGGGATGATGAAGTGTGTAGGGCAATGTTTTAAACATCCAGTGTTCGCTCTCTCTCTTCATGTGCTAAATAATCTGTTTAGGTCTTACCGTACTAGAGGAAAGTCAATCTATAGACAGGCAACCCAAATATGGATGAGAAGATGATTCCCCTCAATTTTCATACTAAGCAATCCATAATACATTTTTGGTTATTCCATTCATTGCTTATGTTTTCTAGAATCTTGACAAAAGGTGTAAGAGCTGTGGAGACTATGAATTGATAACTTTGGTAACCAAGAAAGGTGTAATGACACTGTATCTTCCAGACACTATATTGAGTGAGACTACTGATAACTGGAATAATAATAAACATAAACATGATGTTCACTGTTATACTTCAATACTTACCTTACGAATTGCTTTAAACAGTAAATAACTGGCTTCTAGTTATCACACTGAATATGCAACACATCTTTAATGTTTAACAATCCTTAAAGGCTAAACTGCAAATATCTTCATTACCTTAAAATATACTTTCATATGCCACATAATGGCTTATAATTTATTCAAGGTCATAGGTTACATCTTCAATGTCTTCTTTTCCTTACAGAAGATAACGACAGTCTATGCAAAGTAAACAACTACCAATGAATCTATCACTTCCTTTCAAGTTCATTCTTTTTTCTACTACACATGCACTCAACTCAGTTTGAACAACACATGGGGTGGGGAATGTAGAAAAATATTCAAATAAGCTTGGAGAAATCAACTCATTACAAAACATTAATATAAATATTAATGCAAAATAAGGTCATTAAAATTTCATAGGAAAAAAAACCTTAACAAAACAATAGTTCCCTTAGTGTCATACCTCTTAGAATATACTTTACACTTTACAGACTTCAGTAAACAAAATAACATATCAAACCTAAAAATATCTTCTCTCTTACAAAGAGCCTCTATACTTAAATACTTTACATTCCTATACAAAGTTTATACAGATTTACACTGAGTATTGAATCAACTTTTACTGTTGATGTTCACAATAGCTTATAGTAGTTTATATTTTACTTAAGTTATTCTATTAATTTAATTCTGATAAACTTGTACAACTACTTGGTAGGCCTGAGTAGCTGTAGCAGTTGTCCAACCATCCCATTGGTATGAACAACCAAATACTGCCCCTTTAAGTCACCCAAAGGACAATGCGAGTCAACTACAATTTGTCAATGATGAGTACAATATTAAGTCAATGGCACACACATCTGACAGTTGTCAAAACAACCCAGTTTTCGTAATAATGTCAATCCTATAAATCAATGATAAAACCTGTTAACTCTCTGAAAGTCAGACCTGACTATTTAAACTTCTTTGAAATATCTGTTTTGAAAATACTTAAACATATATTAACATTAACTATTAACATATGAGTTATCTGAGTAAGTGCAGTCCTTTTGTAGACATTTAGTGAGTGTTATACACTAGTAAAAGCATTACAATGTATGCTGACCTGCACATATAGTATGTACATCTGACAGCAGCTTGAATTACACTTGGTATAAGTCTATGTTGATAGACAAAGATAAAATCAACTCTCCAGCAGGACACTTTGAAGTGCTGATGGAGTACTTGTATGCAGACTACAACCAGCATAAACACATGGCATATCTGTTTCTCATCTATACAATTATATACACAACCTTCCTAGGAAACCAAACCAAACATGCTGTGTATTTCAGTGTAAATAAAATAAAATAAAACTGTTAGCAAACTGCTTATCCACTGTGTAAGAGAATGTGTAAAAGTAAGTTGACCTGAGGTTTCGATCCTAGCAGGATCTTCTTCAGAGGCTAAATGACAAATAAATTCTGTTACCGTACATTATTTGTCATTTAGCCTCTGAAGAAGATCCTGCTAGGATCGAAACGTCAGTCCAACTTACTTTTACACATTATTTCAGTGTAAAACAGGATAGCATTCACTATGGCACACTGCAGAGTGTAATCTTAAATCAAATAACTCAAATATAAAAGATTATGCCCAATAAATGAGGTTCAATATTTTACTATCATTTACAACTTAATATAAACTTATCTAAAGTGATATAATAACACACTTGATCATAAATACTTAATATAAAAGGCAATGACTTTATATACTGTACATCTTATAGGCAAGAAAATTGCTTTCTGACTTTCAGTGGTATTTCATATTCATGTGTTGTGTAATGTATTGCACCAATGTATGTTATGTACATTCTTTACTTAGTATTCCTAAATAATATTATGTGTGATAGTGGTGGCTGAAGGTCGATCCAAAGTCTTTATTTCTTAGTTTATGATGCTCTTTCACAATTGAGGCTCCAAATGAGCCTGTGTTGTATGCAGTGTTGAACTCTGACAAACATGTAGTACATCTATGCATGCATATTTACAAACATGTTTTAACATGCAGCTTAGATTGTCCTTGGAGCTATACTGTTGTATGTTACCCAGGATCTGGAAAACATTGATTCAACAAATTATGAGCTAACTTCTAGCTTGGAAAAAAAAAACAATACTACAATTACAGCAGTGAAGTCCTTTGATTTCTTTCATCAATTTAGTTCACAAAAGCATTTGTAGGAATGATGAAGTAATGATCTCAGTAGCCTCATTTCTCCAGAAGGGGAAAATGAGGAGAAGGTGACAAAGATATGTCAACTTATACTAAGCAATTTGTAAATAAAAATAAATCCAGAAGGTCAAAGGTCAACACAATTCACTGATAGCTCTGGTACTGTATTTTACTAATTCCCCTTTAATGTTTGCACCAGAATAAAATGTTGTCAACGGTTCACACACTGCAAACAAACACATTAAAAGCAGGTAAATTAATTGACTTTGTCAAACATAATTGCATCGACTCCTTTGATTTGATTTTCATAGAGTAGCATTGTGAATACGAAAGCAGACTGATCTTAGCATGAAAAATAGATTCAGTTATTTCTCTTTCTCTGTTTCCTTTCCCACCCCTCTAATAGTATAAGCTACTACATAACTAAAATACTGCAGTACCCTTGTACTACCTCTTACAACCCTCACATCAGTTATGACTGGGTAGTAGCTACACATATGAAGCTTACATGTATGTAACATCATGTATGTAGCTACATAAGCACAGCAGCTATACATACCTCTGTAATAGTATACATGTCAATAGGAGCTACATAATGTCAGTACCAGACAAACAATCAAACCATTTTTCAATGTCACCACCAGAAACTTCCCATTGAGACGATGAATAGATTTTGATATATCTGGTGTGTTGTGATCATTGTGTTATGTTCCAGGTCCATTTTTCTGTGGTTTCCCAGTGTAAAACTTCTCCTTCCATCTCATATTAAGACCAGTTGAGTAATTTATCTCACATATGCTGCCCACAGCATATACAATACTGACACATTCTCAATCTGAACCATTGTAACTTAACCTCACAATGCTACTCTATGCTTCATTGACTATAAACCAAAAATTATGACTTGTAAGAAGAACATAAGGCACACAAGCATCCCACATTGGTAAATGTGGGAGAAGTCAACAACAAACAGAGGCTCTACCTCTCATGGAAGTTCTAATACTATTCTTTGGTCAACACGATACATATCATTTCTTTGGCTAGGCTTATTCTTAGAAGACCCATGGATGACAAAGCTTTTCAAATGTGACCCAATGACACTGACAATGGCTCAAACAGTGTGACCCACATGCCAGCCGGTCAACAAAGTGACAGATTCCACTGCCCATATACTTTACTAGATCAACATTATTGGTTATGCTGATAAAACTGTGTTTGCTATGGATATTAGTTTCAGCATGTAGACTTTATAAGTATATACACACATGACAAGTGTGGCATTTGCATAGTGTTAAAACAATATCGAAATAGTGATAATAATTTCATGTAAATAATGTAAATATGTATTTGTACCTATAGTACGATATCTCAAAGAGACAGTGTTGCCTCTCGAACAAGTTGTATGTGTATTCCAGCATGTACTATTGTACCCATTATTGCACACCTGAATGGCATAAAACAGACCACCTCAACAGAATAACATTGCAACTTTCTTCATGAAGAATGAGCAACTGCTAGCCTCATTAATAATTATCATCATCATCATCATCCACATTTTGACATGTTTCTAACGGATAAATCTTAAACTAGTCTTGTGAACTGAATTTATGCTTCTTTTATCACTGATTATGAATGTTACAGCATTCAGCAGGCAGTTTTTTTAGAAGGGAGCCATACCATTTTATACGAGAAAAAATTCATGAGTCTCAAAACTGCTACACAGAGTCTGAATTATTCCCTGAATAGGAGGATACAGTGTTGGGAAAAGAAAAAGAATTCAATTTTGAGACTTTGCAACCAAGCCAGTTCATGCAACAAAACTCAACTTTAAACTGAGTTTTGTTGCATGAACTGGCTTGGTTGCAAAGTCTCAAAATTGATACATTGGTTTTACAAAAATGAAGTGTCTTTGAAAACAAAAATTGAAAGAAACCATGCAATTTGCCATGCATGTGACTTCCACAATGTATTGGTTATGGTTAACATCCAATCAGGGTTAGGCATTGGGTATTCTCGGTAAAGATCGACTAACAAGGTTTATCATTTCCATACTAATTCTACTTTTCCAGTTTCTTCAGCACTTTGATCTTTTCCACAGACAATTCTTATGCTGAAGCTGTCAATATACTTAAGTGATCTCTGTTTTTTCCCAACAAAACTAACACTCCTATGGTAAGACTGTCACTGTCATTATTCTATCATTTATATGCTTGCAATGACGAGTGGTTGAGTGTTCATCCTAGACTGTATCCTCCTTAAACTTCAGACATGTACAACTCAGCTAAAGGTGTTTGTTATGAAATATTCCAGTGTGCAATCATGAGTTGTTATATTAATGTATATATATATGGAATGTTTGTTGTGTGTAAGTTTGTTTACAATACCAACTGAAGATATATCAGTTAGGCATATATTATATATATTACTTGTAAGTAACCCTCAAGTACACGACATCTATTCTACACTAAAACGTCTTGTTCTTTAACAAGATAAAAATTACATCTGCACTGAAGAAGAATAAGAAGGGAAAAAAATAATTTTCTGAAACAAGATATCTCATGATAAGGTTAGAAACTAGAAAGATCGACATAAATGTGTTATACTCAAAACAAAACTTTTCAATTATTTCCTGTTAAACAACTCTATCAAATCATAGGCTACAAACATCTACATAAATATTTTATCCGGAAAACAAGAATAATATGCAATAAATGACTATGCTAGATGCACTGATATTTCACAAAATAGTTAACTTTTTTTACAATAAATAAATAACCATTTTCAAAACGTAGAATTTCCTATACCTTCAAATCAAACCCCACAATGCAAGAGTCAGTATCAGCATTAGCAGCTGGTTGTCCATGTTCACCTTCTCCTTACATCAATTCAAAGTACTGGAACAGCATTCCATATAAGGAATTGTTTGTTTGATTTTTGTCCAAATGGCCACCATTAGCTAACAGTTTGTGTTAATAACTAATGACAATAACCATTTCAGCCCTGATTTGTATATGTAAAATTACTTCTGAAGGTGTGAGAGGTCTAGGCTAAGTACTGATGTTTCCTTTGAAAATACAGCACTCTCTCTTTCATGATAACATGAACATCTCTTTTAACAATAAAACAAGAAACTATTAAACCAACCAGTTTCTGATTTCTAGTAACTGACTGAGAGTGGACCTAGGCTGCAAGAAATCAGCTGTTTCTTTACTAACATGACCACTGGCAAAACCCGACCACTGAAGGAACTTTAACATCTTGTTAAAAATTCAGTTCCAGACATATACCGAATGATGATTTACACGGCACTACGGTCTTACACTTATATAATAAATTATCACAGATATGGAAACAAAGAAATTTAGTGATGGTACAAGCCAATGCCAAAACTTGTGAATAGAAAAAACAAAGCTCACAAAGATACTCCCTGTACAAAATTGAATACAAGACTTGACTTTCCCTACACAGGTGGAGGGCCGCGAATGAATGTGACGATTGGTCCCAGTCTGTGACTGTCGATCAAGAGATTGTCGGACAAGGAGAGATAACAATCGCCCGTTGAGGTCTCCACCACGCACGGTAACACCAAGACTAGTATGATGTAGAGATAGAGCAGCAACTGAATAGGTAATGCTGTCATCAACACTTTCTTCATAAATGATGGTTTTTCATGAATATTCACAAGTTCATCTGAATACTTAATCTCTCCTATCTGCCCATTCCTGCCATCTGTCTCTTCTACTCTCCTCCTTGCAAAGTCCACTTCGTCACAATTGGGATTAGAAACCTGAGGAGGAAGACCGTATGACGAAATGAAAACGAACGCTGACTAAAATACTGACTTTGATCATCAAACAGGTCAATGGGTCACAAAGTAGATATACACACTGAGGTTCACTAACCCTAGGAATGCTCCAAGTAACATATTATTTTGTAAATCTGATAGGGCTAGCAATGCCTGAATTATTAAAGTAAGGCACCATCTGCTACCCACACTACTACACGGTTTGAGCTACTACTTATCATAATCCTATTATCAGTTCATGGTGTGATACAATGTCAACCCTCGCAATGAAATATGCTCAATATTTAATCCATTGCTAGGGGCAATCTACTAGAAACATACCTGCTCTTTATGAGGTATCAAAATATGAAAGGCTAATCTCAAACTGAAAGACTTAAGTTTAGGTCAAGTCAAGTTTCAAGGCGAGACATTCCCAGAAAGACTTAAAAAGATGCTGAATATCCCAGACGATAATACCTGAATGTAGTACTACAAACTGAGGGCAGTACTGTGTTAATATGTACAGTAAGGCATCAGTCTCTAATATTCCAAATGATTGGTAAGTTCTGACCAATCAGGGATACGCTAGGATTCAAATAAGTGAGTGACTCAAGACGAAAGCAAAATTCTGGGAATGGCACAAAATATTTTCAATATTTCAAACAAAACAGCCACCTTCACTTTCCCTTTTGTTTCCTGTTCATATCCACATAGACAAACTCTTACATATGTAGCTGTTGCCTATTTGAAACACTGTTCCATGGATACATTGTACTTTGACAATAATTCAATTTACTGTACATCACTGTGGAAATTGAAAATGACTAAACACACACAATGTTAATATTAAAGGGTGAAAATACACAATAATTCATGTAAAAAGTAGTTTAAAATGTTTAACTCTAAATTTGTCGGGTTTTATGTTTGATCTTAGATGTAAACACACCCTGTTTAGAAGAAGCCATTATTTAATGGCTGGCTCCCATGCACTGATTGTGTCACCACTTATCTTATCTCCATACAGCATATCTCCAATTTGACCATTATCCCATTCACAATTCTGACCACATTCAAATATTTTCAGAGCAGTTGGGTAACTTACTAATACATATGTCAGTTTGGTAATCAATTTAGTAACTTTCCTTTAGGGCCTTAAAGTTCTTTTCGTTTGCAAGGGTCAAGTTATCCAGTGGGATAGTTCTTAACCATTTTTATGAAACTTAAAGGAATATAAGTAATATGACAATGGTATCACAATGGTTAGAGTTCTGTAGCATCTGAGAACAAATTTACTTTGAGGTTTGCGATATTCCTCAGCAAGAAAACAATATTTAAGAAAAGTCTAGTTCTTAGGAAAATTTCTACTTACTTCAAAGATGACAGATTTGAGAATTTTGAACAAATTCATGGGAATGCTGCATAAACATACCATGCAGTGGAGCAAACTAAATTAATATGACAGGTTTCATGTAGGCCAACATAATCATAGGAAAAGTAATAGTCAATGACCCATACTTGGGTGGCTAGATGTAGCATAGTTTCAATTATTTGGCAACCTTTAACTTAGCTTTAAAATCCATATCAATGACAAACTTCTTTGTCAGACTCTCAGTTAAGTCCACTTCTTTCCTCTAATAATATACAAAGATGTACATGATTGGTCAGTTTAAACCATAACACATATCTGCTAGGCTATAATAAAAACTAGCCTCACACAATTCTTTTTCTCAGTTCTCTTTGGAAACAAGGAAAACTTACAATTACTCATTCTGCTAAATATTCATGTACAAGGATTGTAAAGAGAACACATTTCAGCAAGTTGAACAATGCATAATGTAGGAGGAGTTCACAACTTAGGTGTTAATAATAATGACAAAGAGAAATGTTGCACATTATGCATAAATCACATTTCATGATAAACTATAGTGGTTGACTCACCTCACCCCTCTGGGGGGATATAACCTCTGTTCCAGCCGATTGAATTTCCTGGAGGTCAGCCTCTCGGGCCGCATCTTTGGTATTTTTATCCAGCCAGAGAACAATCACATCCTTCCAATCCCCTGTGGATGCATCTGGCCCTGGGGACCCTGCTAGGTCCCTGCGATTCAGCTCATTAATCAAAGATGATGAGGCCTCAATTAGTTTATCTGTGTCATCGCTACCCTCAGAATCAAGCTCCCATTTCTTTTCAAGCTCCTCTGGTTTCAGCAGAAGCTCATCCAGCTCCTGCTCGATGACTCCAGTTTCTGAGTCTTCTGCGGCTGGCGTATCTACATTTGACGCAGCCATGGACCACAGGTAACACTTCTTTAACTTAACACTGTCTAAGTAGTTCATGAGATCCCCATCTCTGCATGAGTCACTTAACTGAGATACGTAGCTCATGTAACCCTGTTTAGCAACTTGAAGTTCTTCAGATCCGTTCACAAAGGTACAGGGCACCTCCTCTGTTGCTTGTTTAGCTTGCGTAACTAACCTGCCTTCCCCCATGGAACTCTCTCTCTCAACAGCTGAAGTCATTGTACAATTATCCTCACAGCTCATGTAACCCTGTTTAGCAACTTGAAGTTCTTCAGGTCCGTTCACATAGGTACAAGGCACCTCCTCTGTTGCTTGCGTAACTAACCTGCCTTCCCCCGTGGAAAGCTCTCTCTCAACAGCTGAAGACATTCTAAAAGTATCCTCACAGTTCACGCTCATCTCTGCTCCCAAACTTTCAGTTAATTCTGACCCAAAAAGAGCATCAAAATAATCGTGGCATTCTGATCCTACACTGTGCGTGTCTTCTGTATTCACACACTGTACCGTATCACTGACTACGTGGCTCCACTGTTCATCACTGCTGTAATCGTACATTTCCTGTTTCGCAGATATACTCTCCGCACCCACGCGAGCATTAATTGCCTTACTTTCAATCATGGCAGGAAATAGACTCTCCAAATCTCCAACGGTCGTTTCCTGTTTGGACAAGTAACAACCGCTATCTGTGCCTGCATTGATGACGATACTCTGGTTGAATATGCTGGCAGTATCGATATCATCCAAGGATTGGCAGCTGAAGTAATCCTCAGAAGAACTAGGAGATGTTGATAACGAATCTGTGGCCAGCCTAGAGGTCAATTCAGTCATGAAATCCAGGGACTCATACATGTGGCTGAGACTGAGGTCTGTTATCTCCAAGAGTGCATCCTCTGTCTCTTCCAAATCTTCCTTAGATTGTCTCGAAGAATGGTCCTTCGATGGTGACAGATTCAAATTCAATCGCAGACTGTCCAGCCCTCTCTTCGTCTCTTTGAATGAAAGCTCTTCACCGAGGAAAGAAGGAAAGAATCTGTCAATGTCTGGACAGATGGAAGGAGTTGTGAGATTCTCAATGCTGGGGCTTTTCTCAGAGACCAAGAACGAGGATGTCTTCATCGGCCAAGATTGACACAGAATGGCTCTAACATTAGAGTTGTCCATGTGAGATACAGGTTCAACTAGAGGAATGGGGTCAGAGTGCTTGAAAACATCCTCACTGTCATCAATGACCGATGGAAAGTTGAAAGCTTGGAAAATGGCCTCTGCTGCTTCTTCGGGGCTTGGAGGATTCATCATGCTCACATCTTCGTCTTCCTCACCTTCATCACTCGAGAGGCAGAGATCCCACAGAGCGCCCTCCAGTAGCTCCCTTTCATCCAATTCTAGGTCGCTCACTTCTACAATCACAGATCCTTGTTCGTCATCATCGGTGGGTGCTTCCTGTTCACTTCGGTTGAGTGCCTCTGACTGGAAGGTAGAGAAACTTGGTTTTGGAATGCTCCTACCTGCTAGCACTGTCAGATCAAAGTTAAAGGTACCCCCTTCTTTTGGTGACATGGTCCAAAATTCCACTTCCCTTTTGGATGATTCTGCAGGGTCAGGTATGGGTCTCCCTTCAGAGGCAGCCACTCCCGTCGATGAATGGAGAATGGAAGATTCCATTTCCAAATATTTATCCAGAATGTCTTCTGCAAAATCCATGATGTCTGGAGTTCCTGGGCCTGGATCAATATCATGGTTGTCCTCTCCAACCTTCAGGGGCAATACATCGTCAAAATCCAGATCCCCAAGTGATACATCCGAAGTGTCGCTTATACTGTAAGCATCGTTTTCAGAGAAAGCCTCCCTTGCAATCACAAGCTCTTCAATGTCCAACCTCCGCTGTAAGTCGTTGATCCTGAAAGTGAATCCGTCCACAGCGTCGTCATCTATAGAGGGGGTGGGGTGGTAACGGTGGGGAGCCATAGACCATGGACTTGTGCTATGCTTTGATGGCGTGAACAAGTCACTGAGCTGAACTTCTTCAATGGCATTCTGCTGAAGTAATTATGTAAGATGATGAGATATGTAAGTTTCCTGGACAATAAGCTCAAGTTCTTAAGAGCAGTAAGAAAATATAAACAAGAGTATTAAAAAAAGAAAACCACATTTCCACCAGCTGAGTTTATCAATGGTAGATCATCCATACACACATAAGGTTACGGTGCCTTAGACACGGACCAAATTTTGCACTGCCTTATTAACCAGAATGCAACAATGTATTGTGGTTTCCATGATGTAATATGAGCAGTTTGCTTCATGAATCTGACGTAATGTCTAGTGAGGGTGTACAACATGCTTGATCTTAGTAATACAGTGAAAAGCAGTGTGATGTGACAAACAATAAATTCACAATGACACAGGCTGTCCTGAAATGACAGTTGACCTCAACAACAGGCTTCTTGTACTAAATGTGATACATCAACATACTAAATATGACATCTGCCCTTGTTGAAATATTGCGTAAAACATCATTTTTACAATTTGACCCCTGGTGAACTCAACAACCATTGACCTCCGCCCACATTAGGCTTCTTGTACTCAATGTTGTATAAGAACATACCGAATATGCATTCTGTCCTAGCTTCCCTTCGATATTATGTTTAGGAAGGTGGGTTAGTGTAGAGAGAGACAGGTAAGAGGGGAGTGAAGCAAATGTTTCCCGTTTGTTGACTTCAAATGACCTTTGACCTCCACCAAAAGCACTAAGATGCTCCTTATATTTGATATGGTACATCTACAAACCAAAAATGAGATCTGTCGAAGGTTCCCTTATTGCAATATCATGTTTACAAGGTTTTCACAATTTGGCCTCTGATGACCCCAAAACACCTTTGACCTCCACCAAAACAATAGTCTTCTTGTACTCAATGTGGTACTTCTACACTTCAAATAAGAAGTTGTTCCGACATTCCCTTCTTCAGATATTAGGTTTACAAGCTGGGCGTCACAAACACACACGCACATACATACACCCCAACCTGAATGCAAAGGTTACGTTTATCATCGGTAAGTTGTTTTGAATGTATCTCACAACAGTTGAGTGAGCGGTATCAGCAGAGAAAATGTTGAAAATGTGTTTTGTTTTTCTTCATAAATTACAAAACCTTTTCCCCAGAGAAGCAAGTAACATTTCTAAACAAATTGCATTTCGGAGATGCAAATAGCTTCAGAGTACATTGAAAGCAGAACAAATATTCTAATTACATCTCATTTCAAGGAGAAGTGAAAATAAGACTCTAGACGGTATGTTTGATGAACATGTGCCATGACAACATCACCAGCCCCTAATGACAGATACTTCCTGGATTCTTGAAGGATTTATCTGGCAAATTAAGTCATATACAAACAACTATATATCTTGAGGTAAAGTACAAAGAAATTATGGCTAGAACAGGGTTTGAACCAGTGACCACTGGGTTAACTGCCATGTGTTTTATGAAATCCCCTATCTAAGATAATGGAAATGGATATTAATGGATTGCCACCAACTAAGGGCTGGATAGCTTGGTATAGTGCTGGGCTTGCAACCCATCTAGCCATACATTTCTTTGCTCTTTTCCATCATTTGTAATTTCCTAGTCAGTTTTCTGTTGTTAGAGTACTTGTTTACCATATCGTGGGTTATAAAACAATGTCAATGAACTGTCAAACAGTTTTCCTCCTGGAAAGTGTCTTCAACTGGAATATCCCTTACAAAGTGTCATATAAATTGTAACATTCCCATCCCATCCCATCTCCTCTCTCCTCACTGTTTCCACTATCAGCAGAAATGTAAGTCAAGTTTTAAAGGTTAAAAAACTTAATGTGGATTTCCTTCATACTAATTACAAATTTAGCACGTAATCAATGTTTATTTGATTTAGTAAAAAAAATAAAATTATGAGGTTCAATGCAAACATATACAGCAAATTTGAGAGTTATAAGATGGAAAAAAAACAATGAAGAAAATCTGTAAAATGCATTATTCAAGAATGCAAAACTGCATGAAATTAAAAAAAATTGCAAACTTGCACTTCTGATGCAACAACTTTAAGAATGTATGCTAAAGATCACTGTAGCTCTGTGTGTGTGTGTTTACCATACAGTAAACAAGGAAGTTCTGTTCCTGTTCTTTAACCCTGATTAGCCCTCCTCATCCTCTACCTCACTCCATAAAGAAAACCATTTTGCACACATTTTCTCACCTGTCTGGCTTCCTCCATTTTCTTTTCCAGCCTAGCAAAGAGGTCCCTAGACTGAGCCTGAACAGCCTGCCATCTCCGGTCCAGGTTAAATGATGTCAGCCTTAAATTGTCTTGGTCCTTCTGTAAGGTTGAAGTGGAACCATCAGCGAGTAACAGGTCGCAGAGGGAAAGCACCATCTCAATTCCTGGTGCATGCTTCTTTATTTCTGCTTGCAGACCCTGCCAAAGAAAAAAAGTGAATGCAAAATAAGATTCTGCATCAATTCTTTTGAAGGAATCCTTTTCAGGAATTTTTTCAATTTTGCTATTGTGAAGATGATCAGGTTTTCAAACCATTAGAGACATCTGACATGTTGCTGAAAGTGGCTCAACTATAGTAATAATTTTAGTAAAGTATCATATTTTTCATTCAAAACTGATGAAGAAAATACCATCAGTTCGTTCCTTACTAGATTATTTAAAATATGATTTAAATTTAACTATCATATTTTTAAGCAGAATATAAAGTAAATATTTGGGAGAGATATTGGCAGCCATGGTCTATTAGGTTTTGCAATATAGTTTTTGGACATTATTGGCAATATAGTTTTTGGACATTATTACTATTAACAGAAGTATCACAGTAATATGTACTTTTCCGATGGGGTTGAAATATTTTTTTTCGTGTTAAATAATTTAAGTTTAATCTTGTATTTGTCTGTATGCATATGTCATGAGAAAAAAAAAAAAAAGTTCCAAAAGGAAGCACAAAAATAAATAGGAATTATAATCACATGGCATCAAAGCATTAACATTTGTCAAGGACGATCAACGGTGCAAGGTTCCATCCTCAATAGTGCTTTTGATATTGAGTTAACAGAATATTTTTAGATCTGTATGCATTACTGTAATTTACACGAATGAATGAACATTAAATGATGTGTCTAACAGGAGGACCTGATGACTTTGCCTTATTAGAGCATTCCGAGCAAACTTCAAGCTTAGTGTCATACATCAAGCAGAGCTTTTAAACTATGTTTAGAAAATAAGCCTGTGCTTATTTCCTCTAAATGAACACAAAACTTACCTTCCTTTAAATCACCCAGGGACATATAATCTATACCTTTCCCCCATCATGAATAAATCATTTCCAACAAAGTATCAGAAAGGATATGTTAACCTAATTTCCAAAGATGTTACTCTTTGAACCAAGTTCCATAAGGAATGATCATCAGTGAACCATTATCGTACAACAGTTGAATAATGGTGACATTAATGTCGCTCGATAAAAAGATTTAATGATTGTTGATCCAATGAACATCCTTCCCGTACTTTTGGGCTTGCACTTTTGATGCTCTTTTCATATCTCAAGGTTGTCGCAGTCATCATGTTGAAACTAACCACATCAAACAACATTTCATTATACAACAATTTTTCATGATCTATTTGAAATTTGTCACATGAATTATGATCATCACCATTTGATATTCCTGGCTGTTAGTCTCATTTCACTTTTCCAAAATTATGGCTTTCAGCTTTGTGACACAAAATGGTACAAAGGATCAGTCTAAAGCTTTTCAAAATATCCAATGTTTGACTTCTTTACAGGACTTTATGTTGTTGAAGAAATCCCCTCCATATATTAGATTGGCATTCATCACATGCAAGCCCAAACAATGGTAATCTGTGGTGTAGACTTCGGAAGTAAATGCATTGCAACCATGTGTGATAACATAATGAATGTAAACTATATCCCAGCTTTCATAACACCTTCTATTCAAAACCCCATTATTGGGGAACTTAACTTAAATTCAAAATGTGATTCAGCAGGTTTTGGTTTGAATATGTAAATATAATGCCACTAGTAGGTGACAGTGGACAAAAGGTATATGTATGGTATGTTTGTGTAACTGATGCAATAGCACCCACTTCTGGGAAGATTTCAAACATTATACAAGGCAAGTTGTTAATGGATGTCCCGTCATATGAGATAACCAAGTTTCAGTTCTGGACAACTAAATTCAACTTTGTAGGTCGCCACGTGGACAACTAGTTGTTTACATCAAATTCAGATTGAATTGTAGACCTGTGCTCCACCACCTGAGGGAGAGTTTCCCTGGCCCAAACCTACACCACTCTCCTATAGTGTACAAATTGGCAATTCTTGGTTATTTTACTACATTCTTCAGACAACCAAATTTTGTTGTTCGGACAACCAAAAACTAAAACCTGGATGTCCGCAGGACAACTGGAAATTTTGGCTGTTATAAGATATGAGAATTCATGAGTTTTAATATTCAGAGTAAGAGATTGACAAACGTTCGCAGGCAGTTATATGGCATACTACTTCTACTTCATAGGTGTGTTAGCTCAGTGGTTAATGCCGGTGCCTTTCAATCATAAGGTCCCCGGTTCGAGTCACTCCCAGATTAATGTATGTCGTCCAGTTACAGAGTTGTTGACAATTAACAATTCATAATCATGGACATTAAATATGAATGTAAGAGACTGACTTCGGTTAGCTTGCGGCTTTGATAAGCCAATAAGGCTTCTTCGCGAGTTCCAACAAATTTTCATATAGATTTAGAAATGGGATCTGAAGCTGCATTGCAATGTGATGTTGTACTTAAACAATGGTGTTGGGGGGGGGGGGGGGT
>JAIPMN010006178.1:18838-29105 GCA_020650975.1 Apostichopus californicus
AAACAATATCTGGACTGAAATGAGAAATGCTTTTAACTTGGCATGGTGGGGGGGGGTGGTCTCAAGTTTACCTCTAGTTCTGTCTTCTTGTTCTCCAGCTGTTCTTGATTTAGCTGCTCTAGGGAACCTTGAGATGAGAACAACTGCTGTTCCATCCTGGTCAACCAAACCTTGAGACGAGAGATGACATCTTCTACCTCCAGAACAACACTCAATGCCTCCTCCGAGGTGGTGAAGATGGAGCTGCTGCTGCTATCGGTTCTCTTCTTACTGTTCTTTGGTTTGATGGGCATCAGCAGCTTGGACTGCAGGACCTTCCATCTCTGGTTCAGAGACTCCAATCTGTTTCTTACCTGCTCCGCCAGGTTAGGATTTGATGACATCAGCTGAAGTCCCTTCCTCTGAAGCTTGCTTCGGCTGACTTCTCTCAGCTGTAACTCTTGTTCATAACCCTGCAGAAGGAGGGAGACAATTGATTTCAAGATGACGATATGCATATTCACTGATACTGCACTGCATGGGCGGAATGAAACAGAAGAAATCATCTGCATGAAGCTATTATAGTAAGCACAATGAAGCATATATGAAAACTTAATGTCACAAAAGTTAGTAAAATGGTATTCAGCAGGGAGAAGGACAACTTCCTTAGTAGAACTTTTTTATATGAGAGACCGCTGTTCATTTCAGTAATTAATGAATTTATTTTGATATTCAGACTATTCCATACTTCACATGATGCTTAATCTTACTAACAAGTATTCAGTGTATTTGAAGTGTCTTGATTTTATTTCACTCCTCCCTTATCTGTCTCCTCACAATCTCAGCACTCTACCGTGTTTAGAGTGAACTGGTAACGATTTAACACTGTGCACCCTCTATGACTGGACCCTGTTGGTCAATGACCTCCCTTCTCATTCTACCACCTAAAGTGTTTAGAACATTTGTTTTGTCTCAGGTATTTGTTCGGTTCAAATTTTATGGAAAAACTGTTGTAAGCAGGTCCTCTTTTGGTGTTTAATGAAGAGGCAAAATTTACCCGCTTTCTACATCAATGAGAAGATCCCATTATGTAGAAGAGATGGAAATGCAATGTCTGGATTCTTCATGCTCAAATATTGTTAGGGAGTAGAAATACACAGAGCAAAGCACCTCAGTCAAGTCTCTCCATCTACATTAAACGTCACACGGGGAACAAAATTATGGATGCAAATAATTTAAAGAAGATTCAACAGCCAGATAGTACATCAAAAAGTCCTGTAAGTATGATATGCTATCTGCTTCATGAAGCAGCGCAAAGTGATCATGTTTTTGTAGTTTGCATTCAAACTTTTTGGTTGTAAGCCTTTATGAAAATACATGTTGCTATTATAGATGCATTCCAAGATTCATCCAGGGATTGAATTACCAATTTTCAAAGAAACAGCAGTTTCTCTTGAATTCATTTCTTATGATTTCTCTCTTGACATCTTAGAGGTCTGAGACAACACTGTGCCTTTTAACATGATTGAAGGAACCCTAGATGCTACCACAAGTTGTCAGTGTTGAACCTTTGACAGAGTTTTATTGTATTGTCAAATTAAACATAAACCAGAGATACTACATCTATTCAGGAGGCATCTGTCCCTCTTCTGTCAGTCATTGCACTCAAACTTTCTCTAAGAGCAATCACCTGGAAGAAGACAGTCTACATTTATCTGCCAGCTAAATTGGTCCGGGAGGGATTAGCCAAGTGGAAGAATAAGAGTTCATTGTAGGCTATAAGTCCTTCCTTCCTGATTTTAATGTTGCCTATCAGATGGTAACTGCAGCATAATCCAATTCTTTATCAAATACAACATCAATCAGACATTGGCTGATCACCATCTTGACCATTATGATTGACCTCTTGATTCAAAGGTACACAGTAGTTGTCTGAAATTATGTGCCATGTGTACTATATTAATAATTGTAATGCTAACATCCTGTTGACATTAGCATGGTCTTTGTGTACACTTCACAAGAGCTTTCATAATTAAATAAAAAGAAAAGTGCACTACCAATATTTAAACAGAGGCCTTTCACTATCTGCTGCTTCACGTTAATGCAATCCATCATATAGGATCATAGTGCTATTTTAACTACATAAATTGAGACTCCAAGACCAATCACAGTTTTAGCTACAAACGTTTCCTAAGGTGTGATTCACCACATTCTCCCTAACAATGTCATAAACATGTAGTAGATAGTCTTACTACACTGTTCAGCATTCTGAGTATACAAGGACACCATACTTTGTCCAATGCCACTGTACAATAAGCACTGTAACAGACTTCAAAGGAAGTCAATCTGTGCAGGGTTTTATTCATTCCCGTAAGAATAAACAATCCTACAGGTGTAAAGCTCAGTCTAACCAATTATGCAATATACCAACAATTACCAATCCAGGTCTCTTCATTTGAAATGCAGGCCCTTTAAGGGACATGCCTTGAGATACACAAGACACAACTTAACTCATATCAAACTGTGCTATTGTTCATCACAAACTTAGCAACTTTACTACAGCCTATCAAATGATATCAACATTTCACCTTTCATCACATATACCTCTCTAATATTGACTTAATAAAGGTTACTAGGAACTTCCATGGAACTCATAATACCATTCTCCACTAGTGTTTGACCGATAATCGGTTAGATAATCAGCATCGGGCCGATTATCAGACAATCGGTTAATATTCGGCATCGGCAAAATCCATTGCCACATAAAGAATTGTATTTTCTGAGCTATTGATTCACCACAACCAAACGGAAAAAGAATGTAGATCATTCGATTCAACGCTATTGAGAGCCGGAGAAGGTAACGGTATCCCTCACGCAATATTGTACTAAAGCTCTTCGACATACTATCTAGTTTTGGCAGTTAACATCATACAGTATACCCGCGATGAGCTTAGGGGGACGACGTATTTATTTATTTTTCGCTTCTTGCATCTAACAAAATCTCCTGTTATCCATGTTTAACGATTGCTAAGAAAGATTTATTGTCTTGACTAAATATAAAACCAAAACAATATACTTTTGAACCACTTTGGCTGTTTCACCGTAGGTGAAAACTGGAAATTGAAAACAATAACATTAGACTTTGCTCATTGTGAGTTCTAGGTACATTAGGCTTGTCTGGCTAGAGAACGGTTGAGCCTCATAACTGTTCAGATTTCAAATGCAAACAAGATTTTACAAATGCGAGAAAATGATGAAATCAAGGCGCCAAATACTCCTAATCCCTAGAAATGTTGGCGACAGTCCTCAGTAGTTCTATGCATTACAGTATTTTGTGATTAGGCAAACACACTTACGCGAAGCAACTTTTGTTCCCTGACCACATGTACCATACGTACTAAAATAATCCCTTTTAGTAACTGAACTCCCACAACCGACTAAAGCAAGTCTGATTTCCAGCGACACGTGCGACAAAGTCAATGGGATTTAAGTGTGTGATTTCTCTCACATGTAGTTAGGTCAATGGAGAAGCGCCATTGACTTACTGTGTATAATCATTTGAAACAACATTCGATCGGAAGTTTTCCTATCGCAGATGGTAATCATTGAAAACTTGAAGCAAACGCCCGGGATTTCTTTATTTTTCATAGATATTAGATTACAAAATTTTGAATATTTTATTACCGTTCTGTCTACTTTTCCCTTTATTTACATTGGAGTTGCAACACTGATAATGGTTATGATACCAGTTGTAAAAGCAGGCCCTAAATTATTTTTGGCATTTTGTAGCCAATGGCTACTATTTTCCCCCTTCTGTAGTCTGTACAGCACTGACATTTACTGTGTGGTGGTGGGACTGCAACATTGCGACCCATCGTTATAAACGTACAGCCCCACATGAATGTATTACAGGGTTCTTTATTTGCTTCAGTGTGAAACATTAAGTCGTTCATTTACATCTTTGATTGTATTGGCCTAGAAGTTGGTAATCATGCATAACACTTAATCATATATTAGGCCAGTTCCATAAAAAAACGATGAAATAATTGGTAATAGGCCCGATTGTCACATGAACTAATCGGTAATAACCGATTATCATATAATCGGTCGAACACTATTCTCCACAAATGTCATGAACCTGGACAGTTCATGCTTGGGTTGATAAATCAAAGACACATCCTACATGAACCATTTCTGCAAACTAACAGAATTACACACCAAGTATAAGATGGTACCATATATTAAGTAGATTTTTGCGACATGGAGCCCTACAACTTTGTTACAACTTTAAATTCTGGATCCATGACCCACTATTTTATTTGGTTTTTGTTCAATTGTAAGTTTCTTCATGTCAATGCTGTGTATAGCTCTGACCTGTGGATACTCCCCCTCCCCCCTGCCCCCACCCCCCACCCATACTGCCAGTCTTCTCTGTCCTTGTCCCCACCAAGTTTACCTGGCACATTTGTTCCATTTGAGGTTCTGAGATGAAGACATCATCACTATCAGTTACAGCCAGCTGCATGTCATCCAGCCAATCATTCAAGTCACTGTACAAAGCCTCAAAGTCTGGTGAAGAACTGCATGGCGGTGACCCAGAGACACAGGAGCTTCTGTAACAAAAAGAATCCCGAAAATATGAAGACCTTCCAAACTTGGCCTGGCATTTATCCAACTGGTTATCCAACAGGTGAGCTCAACTTGGACACCAGGTCCGCTTATTTTCCAGCGTTCAAAACGCACAACGAAAGCAAGTCAACCTTCTTCATCACACATGGTATGAGGAAAAAAACCATCTACCCGCAACATCAATTCTCTTTAATGTTTCTGCATAATTACTACAATAAAACAAGAATGCAGTCTAACAGGTACTTAAGAGGAAGTTCTTTCAGGACTGTCCAAACTTGACAACACAGCAAGTTACAATACCCTAGTCAGAGTCTGTGGTGGGAGATACATCTGCAATATTCTATAATTACTTTACAGTCAAGATTATCAGCACTCACCAGCAGAACCCAAATGGCCTCTTTGCTACTAGATGAGGCAACTGCTTCAAAAAAAGACCACAACATGTTTTCTTTAACAATAATACTTGAATATTTAAACCGAACAAAAAACATCTGATAAAGGAGTCAACCTACAGACAAAGAACAACAAACATTTAAGCCATTTGGAGATCCGCATTGCTTCCCTAGTAGTGCTTAGTTGGCCAATTATCACCTCTATTGGTTAAATGAACAGGAAGTACACTCTGTTGAAGGAATCATATATATGGATGCAAAACAAAGCAATATCTTCATTACTCTGGAGATTTCACACGCAGACCTTGCATACAGGATCAATACTAGTATAACTTTGTCCATCAATAAAATTATTTCTGCTTAAATAGCTTTCAGAGTTACCACACATCTGAAATGTTCAGGTAATTATGAGATCGTGGACCATACTGTAGATTTATACAATACTTGAGCATTTGACATGCAAGTCAGTGGTCAAATTCTTGGAGACACAAGGACACCCTATGACCTACTTATGCCAATCAGGGAGACGTTTCCATGGATACATCTGTACAGGTTTCCAAAAATATGGTAACATGAATATTAAGACAGTCAATCTCTATTCTATCTTTTCCAACAACCAAGATCAACCCATGTTCTAAATATGTAGCGGGTAACACTAGACAACGATGATGATAGCAATGTAACTGATGATCATTAAAATATCCAATAAGACTTGTAAATCAGACCAGTATGGAAGCAAATCATTTTATTTGTGTGTTAAAGCTTTGTTTTTGCATCATTTATTGGTTACTGAATTTAAGTAGTAGCAAATTACCTAGGATAGTCTTTAAGTACATTGCTTACATTGTAACACAATTGGCCAACACTACAAGGCACCAACACTGTACTATAGTACTAGCAAGCGGCATTATTTTGGCGGGAAGAATGTTAGCAGTCCCTTGCTTTTAAATTTGACGATACATATTTTTGCACCATACAGCACCTATCAGAGTGTAATTGTATGCACAGCTCACTACATATGGTTATAAATGAAGGCTTTAAAACTACTTCTCTATTACTTATTTGGTAGAGAGCAAGCAATGTGTGTGTAGGGATTTTTTTTCCCCTTTCAAATATTGGTATCAACCTATGTTGGGATCTTAAGTATCGAAAATCATTAACACTGCTATTGACACGTCTGTATTTGTTTTGGCTTTTCCTATCACACTGTGCTATATTGCAAACATTTGCCCTTGACACAATGCCAGGTTTATATGCTTTTCTGATCATTTTCATGAACAAATACTGTATGTTCTTCATAATTGCATTCTCGTGGCTGTGTTCAAAGCTCACTTTACTCAGGTCTCTGGTATTCATAATATGAATTAACATAACAGCTCAAGTCACACCTGTCAATGTTTTAGTAGTTTACTATGTGACTTAAAGTTTTTTAGGGCCACTGATTAAACCAATTCCAGCTACTTCTCATTCACTGCCAATATAATGCAACCCTCTTCTTTGTGTGTCCAATGACAGAATACCACTAACCATGAATATTGGAGAATCATTAATTATAAGAGTAATAAAATCAAACAAAATGTAGTTCTAAAAGTCACTGTAAGACTGTTTTCTAGGCTCCTAGCCGATGTCACCGTGACAGTTCTACATTGTGAACACAACCAGTATGCAAATTGTTGTATAAATACAATTCAGTATATCTGAAAGGTCCATTTTTTTAGGATTGCTTTTCAGTCTCTTAAAGGTGGAGAAACTAAGGAAACCGTTGCCTGCTATTCATTAAACAAGGGTAGTTAATAGTTAATACTAAGTAGTCAGTATAGTACTGAAGATTAAAATAAAGCCCACAACATATGGTAAAGTTAAACATTCACCAAACTTATTACAAAGAAAACAATGAATGCACAAAATATACCACATTTAACAACTACCAAGAGGTTTATATAATCAATGGAAACCATCACTTGTACCTTATGAAGTATTTCACAGGAAAAATATAACTGAAAGTAAGCATCAAAATTCTGAAAAGTATCCTTCACTGAATATGCAAATTGATACCAAATCAATTGATATCAAAATTGTAGACCTGCCACTAAAATATACTGAGGCAGAAAGTAATCAAAAACCTTTAATTTTCATCTAAAATGTTGGCAGTGTCCTCAAAGCTTTTCTGTGCACTTCAAAGATCTAGTTTCATTTTGGTATGGTTTGCCATGTAGTGCAGTGAGGATGAAATTGCTGTAACATTAATGGAACTATGTGACTTAAAAGTATCAGTTACATTGACCATGTTACCATCAAAGAGTAAACTGCTCTTGCCAAATGTAAAAATCAATGTAGATGAGAACTTCAACCTCAGATTAAACCCCTATGGGGTCACAACTCAGTGGCGGAGCTAGGGATATTGGTCAGGGGGGCGAGAATGGTCTGTAGGGGCGCTTTCTACACTATCTAAGCGGAGCGCCACCACAGGTTGGCGCGGAGCGTACAGAAATTTTTTGAGTAAAGATACTCCCTAGATCGCCGGAAATGACCCTTTCCGGGCCTTGCTAATTTGCAGATAAACGAAGAATAAATAGGTGTCATCACCATTTGTGACAACTCGGAAGTTTATATGGGTGTTGAAAGTGACAAAATGTGACAAATGTCAATAGGTAGATGAGAGTGCAATAAAAAAGTCAATAATCGCAAATAAGTAAAAAGTGGTAAAAAGCTGAAAAGGGCGCCAGCAGTCCATTTGAGTCCGTCAGGAGGGGGCATCAGCCCCCCCTGACTGTATGGACGCTCCGCCACCTGCCACAACTAGGCATGTTACAAGCAAGAACATAAACTACCCACTGGAGGTTGGTGTCAACCACATGTATTTAAAAGTTTGAAAGTGAAGAAACTGTATGTGTTGTTTGTGTATTAACAATTTGGCATGGTTTATACTTACAGAACAGTCTGTGTATCAACTCTAACACTGTTCAAAGTTTCTTGTACTTGGGGCAAGCGGTCCTGGTTGCAGGTCAGACGCAGGTTCATGTGATCCAAGGTATCCTGAATTTGTTCAATGTCTGCATCCTAAAGTGGAAAACACAAGTAATAATTTAAAGATGAATCCTTACCGATGGTCTAGTCATATTGCACATCTGATGAGTGAGAGCAGGGTTGCCTCAGTTTGACAGACTGCCACAATCACTTAATTTGTTAGACAGTTATAAGTGTTAACACAGGCCACATTCAATAAAAGATACATGAATGTGGCAACTTCTTCAAGATGTTTTAGTTACTGTACATTACATACAATCAATCTACTAAATACTAAGCTGTTTTCATACTCTGTAACCACACGGTTCATACACTCATTGCAAACCAAAGAAACCGCTGAAATAACTGATCTTTTTACACTGCTTTCCATGACACAGAATTTAACAATGCTGTAGAATATACTTGGTGATGTCGACTTCCATCTTTAAAACAAATACAAACCAATCCAAAAAATATTTTTATATAATTAACGCAAAATATATAAAGAATATATAAAGAAGGAAATACCATCAACAGTGCATGCTAGCAGGCTGCACCATACAAGGCGACATACATCTTAATAGTCTGACCAACAAAAAAAAAAACCTACACTATAGAATATAAATCCAGGCACATCCTTGAGTCACTAGCAATCGTGACAGACTATCTACAAATGACTGGCAGGAGAACCGGACTGACGGTTTCCAGTAAACATGGTTTTAATGCCGCCAGTCAGAGGGCAGGAATGTTTGATTGGAGTAACCGTAACTTCTAATGTTGAAAGATGTACAAAGGTTGAACTATATATATGCACTGTAAATCATAATGGTTTGGAGCAAGTAAATCAAGCAGACACATAGAAGACTTCACAAAGGCAATACTACAAAGGGGACACTGTACAGGAAAGTTGATATTTGTTAATCTTTGGTAATAATTGCTCCTCTTCCTCCAGTAAGCTAAGTCATCCAAAAATAATCACAAGTGGTATGATTTATTTGAACTGGAAGCCCATCAGTTTAAATGATAATAAACAAATATATTCTAGAGAGCCACCATGGCAGGCAGTAAGAAATACATGTCTTATGTAGAGTTATGACAATTAAGTCCTTCAACATTCCATACTTTGGTCCCTGTTTTTACAAATTAAAGTATAAAACTGTTAATCTACCAGATTTTATACTTTGCCCACTGTTATACCAAGGTGTTCTTAGAAATAGCTCTGAATTAACCTATAAATTATCGAAACCTTAAAGCATAATTCCTTACTCCTACAATTTGTCTTAGTGAACTAAAGGTTAAGTGCTGATGTAATACAACAGGTTAAGAGTGAATAAAAGTACTACAAAAATTGTGCTGCTTTTGTGTCTAGGACGGTACTTATATCTTCGTTTAAAAATAGTCTTCTGCATTCATACATGTCATGGTAATGTGGAACCATCATCATATAGGCAGATGATAAATCTTCACAAGAGTACACCTTGCATGCCTTAAAAATGGTGGATATGGAAGGAAGCAGAAGTTGATCAACATGGGCTGCATTGATAAAATGTTGTCAGTTTGTGTATGCTAGGTAACAGGAATGTATGTAGGGATGAGATTGGTAAGACAGGAGTAAAGTACAGTAAAAGAAACATTTCAATGAAATCTAGGAATAATAGCAACATGGAGTCAGATGGCAACAGTGGAGGGAGCTAATCAACTCCTCGAGTTAAATGGATATTGTGGTGACACACGTATCTTGAAGAGAAAAATGTTTCTTTGATATGATAGTTGAAAACCCCATCTGACTATATCTGGAGATAGGTTTGATTAAATGAAACCAATTTTGACAGAATGAACCCTCCTTTTTTCCAGTGCATCATAGTAGGGAACATGTGATGTCAAACGCTTAATTTCCTATTATAAGTTTTTGTGTTGATTTTTCCCGAAAATGTGATCCCTTTGGATTGATTGCATAGCAGTCAGTTTTGAAGTCGTATTTAGAATTTCAGCCAAAAAATGCAAACCTTTTGTTGCAATATTATCTTCCTCTCTGGGTAAATGATTTAAACATAACAAAGAAAAACAAAAGACATTTTCAGTTCAATTGCCATGAAGACATCATTCACTCTGCTGTTGCATTCCAAAAATACCACCAAAATTGTAAAGTCATGGCTTTCTGATACTGAAAGTATGAGGATGTGGTTTTGTCCCTAACGATGCAGAAAATCCACATCAGCTTTATCAAGCAATCAACTTCAACCACTGGAACGTCTGTTGAA
>JAIPMN010006181.1:0-10929 GCA_020650975.1 Apostichopus californicus
TGAGGTCATTTTGGTGTTATTGAAAGCAAACTTACCTGAACTGTACGTTTTTCGAAAACAGCGAAAACATCTGCGCTGTGTCACAATGTTGAGCAACCCTCAGTCCCTCTAACCCTCACACCCTGCCTCCCTCTTTCCTTACTCCATGCCTCCCTCGCCCCCCTCCCTTCCTCCCCCTTCCTTTCTTCCTTCCTACCTTCATTCCAGAAGAATTGTAGAACTGATACAAAAGTTACATATCAACTATAATAAAACATTCATGGGATGATGTCTTAACCTATACTGTAACGATGTTTTGCGTAAAACACAGAACAGCTGTGGTGAAAGTTAACTAGTTAATGTTCATAATGTTTCATAAAAGCTTAACCCCCCCCCCACCCCACCCCTCCATGCCTTCCAACCGTTCTTCGAAACCTTGCTCAGTGTCCAATGTTTAATAATTAGTCACTTATAAAAATTTATACCATTATGTACAGGTGACTTTGACAAAATATCAAGTGTGTCTGCCAATATTGCTCAGTTTCAGTTTAGTTAACCCATAAACTGCATATTATGTAGATTAAAAAGTCTCAACACTTGAATGAACATGTTTACCATGTGGGAGTGTTGGAATTTTAAGTAAACAATATTATCACGATAGAGACCTCCAAAATTAACGGTTTGGCTATTTCTTTCAAATTTCGTGAACCGTAGCATTCCGTCAGTCTGGAACAGATTTATCAGTTATACAACTAGACACGATCATATTTTCATCAAATAAACCTGTTCACATGTCCCTGCGTGAGAACCATTGTCAGTCTGGTCCTGTCCTTGGGACATCACGTCATTTTAGCCTGCAATCTGCGTTCTCATTCAAGAAACAAATTTTAGGCACCATTGATATTTAACTCGTCGGACAAGTTGATTTATCGTATCTGTCTATAATTCATTCTGTTATATCTGGCTAAGTTTACAAGTTAGAGTGTTGGGGTATCACAACGATTTATATACAGACGTTCATCGATACATAGGGGTCCTTAGAAGCACGGACGGACTGGGTCTTAAAACCGGCCCGGGCATTTTCCACCTAGACCGGCACATTATTCATTGATATGCTACTTACATAGTGATCGCCATCCTGGGGAGGGGCTTAAGGGGAGGTGGTGTCCCCCTTTTTTAAGTTAAGGAATGCCTAGATGCAAAATGGTGCTTTTTTTCTCAATTTTGTAGGTTACAATAATCCTTTAAAAATGACCCAAAAATAATTTTCCAGAAGCAACACTTTTTTAAACTGAGGAAAGTAAAATAAAAAATTTCAAGCATTTTGTGACAACATGCTGGGAAAAAATGGAAAAAAACCTAAATAAAATCCATTAGCACGGACGGGTTGCCAATAGCACGTTCTTTTGTTACGAACTAACAGACTAACTAACATGGTGATTTCATGAGCTGATTCCCACAGTTAAAATATATTTCTATACACAGCCCGTCTGTATTCTATTAACTACTGTGAAAATGGGCTGTAATTTACCAGGCTCCCCAGCCCACCGGCCAGCCGGCCCACCGGTCCACATGGTATTGCCCAAATGGTGACGATATGGACAGGATTGACGGCGATATTGAGACTGAAGAGGAACCGAAGTAAACAATCAAGTGAAATAGACAAACGATTGTTGTTTTATCAGTATCTCCTTTAAGAACATCTTACCCAATGAGAATCATAACTGGTAGTATTAGAAAGAGAAAAAGACAATTACAAATGTAGACTTTACTACTTAAGAAAAGCACAATTTATAGACATTAGATGAAGCCATCAAAGAATCCTACATCTAACAGTGCAGTCTTACAACACAGTCGCTAATTTGTATTAAGTCGAAAACCTAGAAGGGGCATGGTTCCACGGTTAATCCTAGGGGCTGTATTTCGTGCGATTAAAAAGAAACTAATTCAATACATTAAGCTTTACCTCGGCTAGTTAATCCCATAGAAATTTAATGAAAGACTGGATTTATGCACCAGGTTATGCTTTGTTTGGATTTGTTGAATCTGTTGAATCTGCCTCGTTCCATTCACATTTGACCTTACATTTTTTTCAAATTCAGGGCTATATGGTAATATTTCATCTCAGGTCTTGATAAAAGATAACAAGTTATCACGTTTCATTACTGTCTGCATTTTGTAGCGACAAGAAGAAAACTTCACTTGCAAGCAACAGAAAGTTAACTTTGTTCAGTCAGGGGGGCGAAACAAAATAAATAAAATCAGAAACAATCCAATCCCCGGTGGAAATGCTATCACTTTCCACTGAATTCATAGAGAACATTCTGCAATGCAATCTTAAGTGCACGTGGTGCAAAATGGAGAATAAAATGTGCGTGGATTAAAATACATATAAAGTTGAATACAAGGTATCTAGTACTGGGTGTTCTTCAGAATATTCAACCATCACTTGCCATACAGTTAGGTCCATAAGTCTATTTATAATAATTTCCAGTTTGCAATTTCTCGTACCACCTTTGACGGGGTATTCAAAAAAAGGGGTCAATAACGATTTCACACCATTCTGACTTTGTAACGCGTCCACTTCTATATATTCAAGTCTTTGTTAAAACTTCTTTATTCCTACACCATTGTTATAGTTACCCTTCAAGGTTCACCTTCTCCACTCTCTACCGCGCACAAAAGGTGTCAGGTAGTACACTGGTCATTGTTTCTTAAATTGACATTGGATACGTCATAGTCCATCTAAAAGAAAAAACAAAACTGTTGTATAAGGCAATTGAAATATCCTTGTGGCATACGTTGGACGTGCCTGTTTAAATCGTAGGTTGGGTTTAGTAGCCCAGAAAGGACGTTGGCAATAACTTGGAGAGAAAACGGTCGCAACTTTGAGGTAAATATTCAATATTCATAGCCTATATCAACCGGCACGTGGACTCCATAAAATAGTTGCAACTTCGAGAAATATATGCGTATATCGAAATTTCAACATAATAATCGTGTTTTCGAAATCTTACATATATACGTATAAATATACACTCTATGGCCAGCCGTGTGCAGGTCAGTCTTAAATCGTTCAACCATTCCATTCCATTCATAGTCAAACCTTGTGAAAACCAGCCGATTTACACAAACTTTACAGTAACTACTGGTGAAAACAGTGAGCATTAAGCTTGTCGCAATTGCCTGGAAGTACGCACGTTTGATCGTTAACTTTGCCAAGTAGTTATTGCCTAATGATATTCGCATTGCACCATCGTTATCAGCAGTTTAGTAATTTTATTGGGACAGTTACATATCCCATCGTTGTTACTATAATAACTAAGGTTTGGAGTTTCCCTCTCTCTTGATTGGTGTCTTACCTTTTCGATTCATTTCTGGTTTAGTTTAGTTTAATTTAGTTTTGTTTTTGTATTTTATTTTGAGATTGCTGACAACGATGGATTGTGTTATAGCTGACTATATCATTGTCGTATTAAGAGATCCGAGATCTTACAAACTTGCTACTACACATTGAATTGCTGTTTACACTAAAAGCCACACATGTATACTTAATACATTACCTTTAAAGATGTGATGAATACTCTATAGTTCCTTGATTTTAAATAGTTCATGAAGAGACATATTTGATAGGATAGTAGGCCTATACTATTACCTTACGTTCCGTTTACATGTATATTCCATTACCTTTAGCCATCTTGTACAGTAACGCCATATTCTGACAAAGCCATTTAAGTAAAACTATTGTTTATCAACAGGTGCCATGTGAGTTATTTTATTGCATTTCTCACCAAACATTTTACTCTGAATATATCCATCATATGATCCAATTGTCAATGAAAGATGAATTATTGTTGCATGTATATATAGTTGCTTTCCTTTTAATATCTTTATTTAACAGGTTTAACAACTGATAAGATAATCTGATAAATCGACGCTATATATCAAATCAGAATAATGAGTTGGTTGACAGCAGTAACCATTGTGACGTGTGTGACGTTTCTTCAGTCACTTGCGGACAGAGCACCTGTGGTAACCACAAACGTAGGTCAGATTCAAGGAGACACCGATACATTTTCCAGCAAATTTCTGCAGGAGAGTGGAGATGTTTACAGTTACCGTGGGATACCATTTGCTAAGCCTCCCATCAACGAAAGGCGCTTTCGACCCGCTGAAGCAATGGACCCATGGGAAGGTGTGATCAACGCCACGGAAATCCCTCCTTCATGCCCTCAAAACTACCAACCTTTCTACAAACATCTCTACGGTACAAATAACTTTTCCGAGGACTGTCTGTACCTCAATGTGTTTGCACCTCGAGACGCTGTAAGTTGTCACAAACTTGTCACAATCATGTTCGATTATTCATTGAAAGATGAGGAAGATAAAGTTTCCTTTAGTTTGTTACCGTATTGCACCAAAGGCCCACCAGTACCGATGAAAACAAGCCCACATGAATTTGAAGGTCTGCAAATGCGACCCGACCGTGACTGGCTATCAAGTGTGCGAAATGTTTTCTCTGTTGGAGTTAATAATTAATATTTGACTAATTAGTAGCAGTTATATGGCTGCAAATATATATGATTTCTTGGTTACATTAAGGGGTATCCATTTATGTGTATATAAAACATACTTAATTTTTCAGATTGACGCAAAGTTATAACCACACGCAGCAAAAATGTAGAATTTAGTTAATTACTTGGTGATATACTTCCCTCATTGACATTCTGAACTCTATGTTCAATATGCTCCAAAGACTAGCATCATTACTTATGTACCCATATACATATTACGACAATGACTTGCCTCAGTTTGCTTATATTACCACGAGTTTCTGCTTACATATGGAGAACATTGTCGCATCTTTTGGTACAGTACCTCTTAAAGGGTGTGAAGACTCGCGCAATGGTGTAACAGAAGTGTTAGACACCACCATCGATCCCAGAAAAGAACACACACAGCTTGCTACCATCGGTAATTAGACAATAGTGTACAGTCAGTACATACAGCTGCGGTCAATACCCACAGCACAGTGTATAAACGATACAGCGATGGACATCTCAGGTCCAGCTAAAAATAACAAGGTATCACGTTTCATTACTGTCTGCGTTTTGTAGCGACACGAACAAAACGTCACTTGCAAGCAACAGAATGTTAACTTTTTTAGATGGCCGCACGCGGTTTGGGGCGAGTCTTCAATGCCTTTAAAGAAGAAACACCGTCAGGAAACCATCCACTCTTTGGTCTTGTGGCCTATAGTGCGATTTCACTGAAAAGGAAGGGACAAATTATTCATAGAATAAAATAACGAAGTCCTGTTAAAGTACAACACTTATGTAAGAAAAGTAGCAATTGTCAGTCATACAAATTGAAAAAGTTGCTCGTTACATATTTTATCATTCATTTCTCTTTGTTTCGTAGTCCCCGAATGCAGCAGTAATGGTTTTCATCCACGGAGGAAGCTTTACACTGGGCAGTGGATCCGACTTTCCATACAACCCACTTCCTTTGGTATTTCTCGGAGATGTGATTCTAGTAACGATAAATTACAGACTGAACATATTTGGATTCTTTTCAACAGGTAAGTGTAAAATGAAATAAATTGTACAAACAGTTTTCCTTCAATTGGAGTAACAAAACAACAAATAATATTCATTTAAAATACAATTGATAGTTTCATGGCATCATTAACGACAAAATATAATAAATTAACCTTTTGGCAGAGTTTTTATTCTTATTTTTTCTTTGACTTGTCGAATGATGTGACGCGCTTCGTATCAAGCAGTACATTTTAGACCGGTATAATTGTATATGAGATATGTTTTTCATCAATGTAAGATTTCGCTTCAAGATTTCAATAAGTGCCACATCTGTGGTCATTACACTTGAAACAAGCTGAACATAATATGTTATCCAGGTTCATCTTCTTTCATTTTCATTTTTTGTTTGGCTTCATCTGCTTTTGAGCAAGCATTTCTTAACTTTGTTAGTTTTTTTTCGATAATTTGTTTTGCAGAATATATTCTATGTTGCAATTACAAGAAACTTAAAATTAACGTTAACATTGTACGGTTTCTATTGCTAGTTTTCCGTACATTTAAGTTTAATTTCTTCTCATTGTAGTTGATATATTTCTTTTGGGCATTTATTTTTTATTTTTAATAAAATAAACTCACACTGCTGATCAATCAAAAATTGCTAAGCAAGATGCAATCACAAGAAACTGAGAGTTAACCTTCAAATTAAGCGGTTTTCTATTGGCAATTTTCCGTATATTTTCCTTTTTATTTCTTCTCAAAACAGGAGATGATGCCATTCCAGCTAATTTGGGATTGACTGATCAACGTCTTGCACTAAAGTGGGTAAACGAGAATATTGAAGGTACGATTTGGTACATTCTTGTCTACTATACAAAAACAAAAATAAATGCCACAGATGCTTGTACAAAACGTACACAGAATTCATCGCCAATCTCTAAATGACCTTTGCTATCATGATCATGCATATGCATGGAGGCGATATGGTCTAGTGGTTAAGGCAGTGGACTTGTGATCTAAGGATTGCAGGTTCGATTCCTGGCCAGATCATTACGCTGTGTCCTTGGGCAAGGCACTTGATCTCCATTGCCTCTCTTCACCCAGGTGTATGTATGTGTACTTGCGAGGTAACATGTAAATATTGTTGTGTGTGCCGGTTTGTGGTTACATCCTATGGGAAGTCCCTTGGGGGTGGACACGTGGATGTGGTGCACTGTTGTGCCCCGGGAGAGATTGATTGAATTATGCAAACTTTGGTGTGTGGGTGTGACAAGTTACCAATGACCAGGTATGTGGGGAGGCCTTAGCCTCATACAAGACTGTAAACATTCAATTTTTACCCTTTATTCCCATATAGAACAGCTTTACCGGTATGTTTACCTTATCGCTGTGCGGGTTCTAAACACATCTTTTGTAAACATGTCTCGTTTTAATTTACAAAAACATACGTTAAATATTAAATACCCTTTGCTTGTATAACATCTTTTTTACATTTAGCGTTTGGTGGGGATCCACAGAAGGTGACCGTATTTGGGGAAAGTGCTGGGTCCGCATGCATAAGCTGGCATTTGCTATCGGAGGAAAGCCGACAATATTTCCAACGTGTCATTTTACAGGTAAGATAATGTCACTATTTTACATTATGTTCAATCCATAACCATCAGAGTTTCCTTAATGTTAGTGTAACGTCCGTGTCAAATGTTGGATAAGATAGAGAGGTCTTTTTCGACATCTCTATCCAAATCCTCAGCATATTAATACGAAACACAAAATGGAACAGTCACATCTGAAAGGCGTATTAATTCAAATAACAATCGTAGCGAGCTCAGCAAGGTATTAAGCTGAAAATGTCCGTGCCAATAATAGGCCGTGTTGTACAATGCAACTGACTTCTTCACTTGTAACTGAAGAAAACACAAGCTCGAAAATTTACTAGGAGAAAATTCATTAGCAAACAAATATTTGTGGCATACGTGGGACAACGCGTGTATTCCAAAGTTATGTGTTATGGTGAATGATGATTACTTATCTTTCAGCATTGATTTCAAACATATGTATAAATACAAGAACTATCATCACCGACACTGATGAAAATCAATATGTTTTGTCAAGTAACATTAGTCTTCAGTTATCACGTCAATTGATAAAATGCCAAAATAAAAGTGTCACTGGAACATTTCCAGAAATCGATGGAAGTTGAAGAAGGTACCCAATGTTTGAAATCACGATGCTTATTGATCATTCAATTTCATTTATAATTTCCTTCTTGGTATCGCAAATAATTTACATATGATTTCCATAAACCTATTGTCTTCTTTTAGAGTGGCCCTCCGTTTGCAAATTGGGCAAATGTCCTCACTCCAGAGCAATCTAGAGATATTGCATTCCTAGCTGCTGACATTGGAGGATGTACTCCTTCTGTGCCAGGAGATACTAGTGGCCTTGCTGATTGTTTTCGAACGAGCTTGACCGTTGAGGAACTTCTAGAAATCCATAGCAAGGTACGTTGTGGGACAGCATGTTGCTTTCCAGATGAGGTCGGTGAACCAGGGAGGTGGAAATCAGTTTAACAGTGGTTATGACTATACTCACGTGATTGTGAACGCACTAGAAGTACATACGAAACAACAGAGAATGATGACCTAGCTAACATAAATTGAGTCATCTTTAGACGCTGCAATAAATGTGTTATTTTGAATCTACTTGAAACAGATGGTTCTTCAGAAACCCATCTTCCTTTATTCAGTATTGCCACAGACGGAAAATTACGTTGCGAGCCAAATAACAACACTTAGTAATATTTGCAACATACATACCTATAGGAGTATACATTTACCCAAACGCATTAGGTACGTCATGCCATCTTTGTAGAGAGCAAATAATCTATAGTAGTAAATACATACCTTGGCACGAGGATGCAAAATTTAACCCATACCATTTAAGTGATCATATAACAATTTAGCATGTGGATATTATGAGACATATTTAGGGATTATGGTTTTGAAATTTCATTCCGATCTGACACTATACTCTCGGTAACAGGTAAAGGATATAATGTTCACTAATATGTCAATTTATAGGAATCGCTCATCTAGCATCGTGGTATACTACTTTGGAGATGTTTTAAAATTTCGATTTCTTTTGCCAAACAGGTCGATGAATTGTTTCCACTTGGTCCAACAGTGTGGATTGCAACCAATGATGGTGAATTCTTTACCGATGATGTCAACACGTTAATCGAAGAAGGGGCATACAGCAACATTGACATTCTCCTTGGGACAAATAAAGATGAGGGCACCTTTTGCACTTATTTCGTTACTGGACTTCCGGAAGAGAGACCATTCGTGAGTAAAGATTTCTTCACATTCATAACGACTGGTTTCAACGATCCTTTAGTCTCCGATTTACTTGAGGCAGTCTACGCTAGCGGCATCGATCAAGAAGACAACTACGTTGGGGCTTTGGAAGATGCACTCGGTGATACCTCCTTCAATTGTGGGACGTCCTTATTGGCTAGAAATGCAGCAACTGCCGGGAGTACAGTTTACATGTATCACATGACTCATGAGCCCATTCGATCTCTATGGAACGTTACTTGGTTACGCGCTTCTCATTTTGAGGAACTTCAGTTTGTGTTTGGATTACCATTCTTTGACGATCCCTTCTACGTCCCAGTGTACGATGAGGTGAAGATTGCTTTCTACGTCATACGAATGTGGACAAACTTTGCTAAATCGGGGTAAGCTGAACACGTGTTAATTAATATATGTCTGCAAGGAATGGTTGTAAATGTCAACTGCTCCTGTGAGATTTTGTGGTCCTACAAATGTGTTAAAAGTGCAATTAATATCAATCAAATAGTACAACAGTAAGACCGGATTAACAGTTAAGTAGTGACCCTTCACTATGAAGTATGGCATTAGTCGTGAAATTGGTGAAGTTATCAAGAGCGAATCTTGGATTTTAGAAAGAAGGGGATCAGTGGTCGTTTAAGCAGACTCCCGTATAGGGGGTATATGGTTCTCCTGTAGAAGTCAAATTGGGCCTTCTGAAGCATACTTATCCTATAAACTATGTCTAAACGCAATGTGTTGATAACTTGTTATTTGGTGGAAGGGGGGGGGGGGTTAAAGGGTTGAGGTTGGGTGTAAACCATGACTCCTACTTCATCCGCGCCTGGATATATATTACATATCTTTCCTGATGTGAAGTTTTCTACGATTGAGAACGATAGTGATGATGTAGTATTTTGTTTTGTTTTTAAAGGGATCCCAACGGCCCCATTCGTCTGCCCGGTAGTATTCCGGAATGGCCTCGTTTCGTCCCTGTTTCCGAGGAGTACAAGGAACTTGACATTCGTTTCAACAATAAACGGAAATTACGACAACAACAATGTCAATTTTGGCTCAAATCGCTGCCGGAGATTGTCTACTTGCAAGGTAAGCCAAATAAATCCACATAATTTTTTTTAGTTATGGACAAAAGAAGAGTGTCCTTATTATCTTTACGACAAGAAGATGTGATTACAATTAACTTATATTTCGAAACTTAAATAGACAAGGAGAAATAGGTTAATCTAATAAAGCTTTTGCTTCCGTCAGCAGTACTTTTGAACTAACAGTGTCTTGTGCCTTATGACTTGTACAGCACTTTGTGATTCAAGTACGAGAACAGATGTAGGTAACTATAAGCAATAGATGAAGGATAAAGTATATCGTTACAATTCTCTAAATAGTAAGTGGCATGTAAGATACAGCAGCCCCCTATAACTGCAACTTCATTCTATATATAATGCGTTGTTAGTGCTGCGAGATTGTCTACTTGGAAAGGTAACTCACCGTAACTGTATTCTATATATTATGTATATGTAACTGGAACCGAAATGAATCCACTTAGTTTTGTTAGTTATATATGTGATATATACGAAGAGTAGCTACCACACTAACATGCGTTTACAATTAACCAATACTTCCGAACTTAAACAAATGGGAATAGCAAATAAGGTAGGTTAACCATACGAAGATTTAAGTTTTCCTTTTCAAGCATACAAACGTGTTGTACATCGCATGAATTACACAATATTCTGTTTGAAATATTATAACGGATGTAAGCAATTAAACAAAGCGTTAAGGATAAACAATAGCAAATTCAATTTTATTGAGTACCTACGAATACTGCTCCCAACTGCAACTTAAACACGACATGTGGTGGGAAACTGTACAATTTTGACATTTCTAAATTGCTCTGATATGTGGGCTTAAATGTACTGGTTTAACAAAGCATTATTATATATACCACTTTGATCACTATGCTTTTTTTCAAAGATAACAAATGAATCGGTGTACTTGACTGTTATTGTATAATTATGTTGTGAACATAGGCGTAGGAGCCCAATTTGATTGGGGGGGGGGGG
>JAIPMN010006182.1:3984-26937 GCA_020650975.1 Apostichopus californicus
TCGCTTCTCGGCCTTTTGGCTAAAATCATGTGTAGTATCTGTTCGAATTCCCTTTTGAGGGGAATGGTGGAGCAAGAGGACTTGGGTTGAGAGCGGATCAGTCGTTCGGTAGTTTGGTTTTCGTGCCCAGGTTCTTTCCTGGGTGACTTTTTCATAAAACGTATCCTTAATATATATACTTTAAGACGATAGAATGGCAAACTTTGCAGCATAGCTCATAGAAATACGTTCCCGTATGGCTGCTATAATTCTTCTTGCAAAAATGTTTTTTTTTTAGATACCTTGGTCATATTTTTGGTGTAACTGTAAACTGTACAAAGAACAGTATCACACGAATTGATAACGGCAGTAACTGATTTTAGATATATGAGGACATCTCCCCCCCCCCCCCCACCCACAAGCATAGAAGATACATGTTTAGACGTACATTGTACATATTGAGACTATATAAATCAGGGATGTAATTAACACTGAGGGGAGGGATGGGGAGTGTGAACTTCACATCCTCCGCTTCACTCAACAGAAGCACGTTAAAGCTCTTTAAAGAGAACCCGGACACTTTGCACGGTGGCGTAGAAAGCAAGGGAAAGTGTCCGTAAGACACTATTCACGCAAAGCGGACACTATATCCTAGTAATGAGTGTTCGTAAGACGTACGGACACTCATTACTGCCACACCTGCACATGGTGGAATAGTACGACATGTATTTGTACACAGAAAACTCTCCAACACTGCAACATAATTGGTAACCACATAATGTATCATTTTACTGTGCCAAATGACTTTTGTAAACGAACATGAACTGGGAATAACAGGCGATCCATCATTGGAAATATGACCGGCCTTTCTTTTTATTATTTAAGAAAAATCTTCAAATGTTCTTTTGATCATTTGAACAGACATTGATGTTGGTGACAGTATACTTGCAACGTAAAGAAGAAAATGAATGTACACCAACCAGTGGATTAATTGGTTTCATTATTCTAAGTGTATTTATTTTTGAATGCACATAATTGAAAACAATACAAAATTGCACTTTTCTTGTAAATTTAGTTGAAACTACTCAAAAGGAGATGTTTCTCTCTTGGTAAAACCTCTTGTGAAAGAATAGAGTAAATATTTCTGTATTTTATCTGAAATAAATATTGAAAAAAAAAAACAAGGGAAAAAAAGGTAAAGATATTGATAGCATCTGGTAGAATAAGCGTTTAAAGTTTAATATTACTTAAATATAGAAACACCAGCATAATATATGGTACCCCCTGGTATAAATCACACAGACTATAGTATGATAATGAAGAATTAATATACATACAAATCCGTAGAATTTGTGATATTTACACAAATACTACAAATATCGTCCTTTTCACTTTGGGAATAATTCAAGATTTTCCTGTAAATAAATAAATGAGTAAATAAATAAATAAATATTTAAATTCACATATGCAGAATCATTAGAAAACAAAACAACCTCCCCCCCCCCCCAAATATTACTAGCAGAGCGCCATGTTACACAATTAATAATCATAAGAGGACCCATGTATCTGTAAACAATATCTCTAAAATCACATTATACTCGGTTTTAAGTTGTTATTAATAACTGAAAACATGTAGCCACCATCACACAACATCACACCATTATAGTAATAGTGCCCTTTTTTCCCCTCCCAATTCCATCAACTCATGCTCAGTAGCACAACTTGATATAGAAATAACTGTTACTGTTTATATTGAAGGCTGGAAGTCACTCGTACGTAGGCCTAATAGCACAATAAATACTTGCTCGGTTCTCACTCAAGAATGATGAACGTGTCCGACTCTCTCGCTAATTTCTTTGGCATGTTTTAAGATATCTTTAACATTAATTAAATAATTAAAGTCAGACAGGAAGACAGTAATAAAAACAATAGACTAGATCATTCTCATACCAGCCGATGTAAGAGCTACCTCCCCACCCCCCCCCCCAATTGAAAAGTTCGACATCTTTTTATCTCAATTTGTGTCAGATAACAAAAACAAAATGTAATACCTTTGTATCTCAGTATCTAATATTCATTTGCAATGTCATTCTTATATTGTATTTCTCTACGGTAGTCACCATAAGCCAGTCTTAATCTCCTTGCAAGAAGCACAACCAGCACATCGGCCACTTTTTGACCGATTCCTCCTACATTCTTCTAGTAAATAAAATCGGACTAATATATGTTCCATATTTAACCCTGACAATCCAGTATCCATCATCTCAGAATAAAACTTGCCAGATCATTTTTGTATACATAGACAAGTATAAAAAAAAATATGGCTTAAATAACCACAATATCACAAAAAAACTCATTTCTTTAATTTGCAAACATTCGAATTCTCTCATACAAAGGAGCATATTATTAAAGTAAGGTGAAAAGCATTAACTACAGTAGTGTCTTCACAGTATCAAGTAGTACTGTTCGGAGTTTGTAAGACTATGAAAATATGAATATGGTTTATAGAGCTTCAGCTAAGCCCCTCCCCTTTGACAATCAATCAACCCTCTGATTTTAAACTTAGTCACAACCTAGCATGTTAAATTTATAAAGATGTAAATATTTTTAAGCTCTATGTCCTTCAATTTCTCAACTTTGACATGACAGTGTATGAGAGCAGTACAGAGGTGTTATCTGACTGGGCTAAGATAATCTCATTCCTCAAAAATTGGTAATTTTATGTTATTTCAAAACGGGTGATTTTGCTACGGCAGTTAGTAAAAGGCTGAAATCATTACGTCTGGCCTAGCGTATAATGAAGTTACATTAGCCTACGCACAGACCTTACTAGGTCTTACTCTTAACACCTAACATTAAAATAAACAAAATGTGTTGCAAGAATTTGACTTGAATTACACAGTAATTTCAAAATAACTTGGTGTTTATTAGACTTCAAATCTCACGTCACAGTGCATCCATCTTAAAGTAGCTTTTCCCCTCGAAATTGATCAATATTTCAATGCTAGTCCATAGTAGAATCCTATAACAACGTAACTCATTAGCAAAAGTAGAAAGCGCGGTCATTTTCAAAGTTGCATGTACAAGTGTTTAACACTAATCATGAAAAGTGTCCAGCCAATGAATTGCTGAGGAATTGAATCATATACATTGATTAATAGTTCAATTACAGTTTAGTCAGTGAAAAAAAATCTAATAGAATGTCTTTGTTTGAATAATTGCAGTCTTATTCTAAGAAATACTCAAATGTTTGGAAAACTTTCCGACCAAACTCAAGAAAGGAGCTTTAAACATCCTTTAACTGTTCTATTATAAATGTACAGCCTGCAAACGTAAGTTACAGTCTGCACAATTGTAGGTTGCAGCCTGTGCACATAGGTACATCCTAGTGCGCACATAGAGCCTGCGCATGTAGGTACATCCTAGTGCGCATGTAAGTTACAGCCTGCGGACGTAAGTTACAGTCTGCACAATTGTAGGTTGCAGCCTGTGCATATAGGTACAGCCTAGGGCGCACATAGAGCCTGCGCATGTAGGTACAGCCTAGTGGGCACGTAGGTAACAGGCAGTGCACACGTAGCAACAGCCTAGTGCGCACATAGAGCCTGCGCATGTAGGTACAGCCTAGTGTGCATGTAGGTTACAGGCAGTGCGCACGTAGGAACAGCCTAGTGTGCACATAGAGCCTGCGCATGTAGGTACAGCCTAGTGCGCACATAGAGCCTGCGCATGTAGGTAGAGCCTAGTGTGCATGTAGGTTACAGGCAGTGCGCACATAGCAACAGCCTAGTGCGCATGTAAGTAACAGCCTACGCACGCAGGAACAGCCTGCACAAATACAGCCTGTACAGATGCAGTATGCAGTATTGTCACTAAACTAGCAACCTCATCTGTTTCCATCAAGTTAATTCACATTTCCTCCCAATTTTATTTTGATCTGGGCAATAAACACATCATTTTGTCAAACGTTTTTGGCCTCTGCTCTCCTACATGATAGCATGTTGTCCTACATTCATTATCATTACACGTCCCATGGGAAGGAACTTTTGGTGCGGTTATTCAAGATCCTGAATCACTTATTGTTTAAATATAATTTGTTAATACATTCTTCAGAGTACATCTACAAATGTTAGAAACCTTTTCTTATGACAACAGTGGTATCCCTAAATTATGATCTGAAAACTCGATGACTATCAGTAAATACTTTAAAGCTAGATGGCTTTAGGTTAAAATTTGACAGATCTGCAAATAGAAAAGTCATCATTGCGACATTTTTGAGGCACTGTGGTATTAAAGTGCATCAACTCCAAGCTTTCATTACTGATCATGGACTACATGGGTCCAAGACAAAACATCATCCCGGCCGGTAATATAATTGTGACGTAGTTTTTTAGTTTTGTTCTCAATCTCTTGACTAGCTCAGTGTTCGATTCCCCAGTGGCATATATGCAATATGACATTCTGCCATATTAAGGTTCATATAGGTTTCCTAGAAAACTTAAAGATTTTAGCGGGATTTGATATATATAAATATATAAGATCATGAATATGCAAAAACCAAAAATTGACTACACAAACATGGCTATAATAGTTATCACGTTTTAGACTTGATAGTATTACAGATTGCCATATACCCACTGAAAGTCATTTTTTTAAATTTCTTTTAATGAATGCTTGTGAAGATTTCTATACTGCAGCAAAAACAAAATACTTGAATGATACAATGCCTTTCATGTTTAGTTGTTTATGATATCATTCTCTCAAAATGCTGTTGTAGACTGTTTTTCTATATAATTAAAAATCTCTTCTTCCCCTGTTGCTTTCTTCTATCCATCCCTTGTCTACTAATCCCCTTACATCTATCTTTTTGTGTTCACCCTGCTTATTAACCTGTCTGTATTCTGTGCGTGTTTTATTCCCTTCTGTTAAGTACTGTTACTTGTCATTTAGCCTCTGAAGAAGATCCTGCTAGGATCGAAACGTCAGGCCAACTTACTTTTACACATTCTCTTACACAGGCTCTCTAGATAGTGGATAAGCAGTTTGCTAACAGTTTTATTTTACTTTAATTAACAATCAATCTAGCTTACAGTACTTTCAAATTCTGGTTGTAAAATGTACACAATACTGTGAAATGTTAATGCTATAACTGACAAATGTCCTGATATTTTAAAGAAATAATATAAATGGAGTAGGTTCCAAAATCTGGGAGAGACACAAAAACAAATGGAAATATTAACAAAAATACTAATTCAATAATACCTGCTTATACTCACTAAAGTGGTTTTAAAACTAACCTTTTAAAGGTTAAAACACCAGTGCACCTTTATTACCTCCCGCATATAGTTATATCAAAGTGTTTTAATGTACATTACATGTTCAACCTGGTTAGCCCCCGCTTGGTTTATACCCCGAATAAAATCGACGACAGTACGAGTACCTCGTGATCAGCGACGTAGCCAAAGCTCTCTTCCTTATGTTACTCGAGCAGAAGTTACACTTACCCGTGTGAATTTATTGTGTGGACATCCCCTGGGGTAAGATAAGGAAGACAGCTTAGGTTACTTCATAGATCATGTGATACTTGGGAAAATTGCTCTGTTTTTTCAAGGGCAGACCAGGTCGAACTTGTAATGTACGAATAAAACCTCTGATTCTGACCAAGTGGATTGTCAAATTGGTACTCTTTTATGTAAACAAAACTTACCTCTGGGTATCTGATCTGGGAACAAAACTGACATATCTTGGGGGAGACTATAGAGCATCTGAAAAGTCAGTGCTATAACTTCTGTTTTGCATCACAAGCAAATTTCAAAGACGATTGCATCTTAACTCTGTCAAAAACAGCAAATATATATCAGCAGATTGTCACCTCCGGCTACCAGAAAGAAACAAATGATCTAGGCAAACCTCTCTAAGGATGAACAACATCTCCATCAAAATCTCAAGTATCTGACAAATCAACTCTTTACGATGCTGATGTCACCTGGGCGCTCTCTCCCCAGCCACTTCAGGAATAGCAGCTTTAAATTTGTCAATTGTCAGCTGATACATCAAGTCCGGCCCAAAAATTTGGTGGGGTATTCTTAACTGTACCACCTATACATATCATGTGATTTTAATCCAAGGTATACTTTTGCCTAAAAACCTGAATAAACAAGCTTTGATATTGGTCTACTGGTCTCGAAAGAAATTAACTCTAAGCCTTTGTCTCTACCTAAAATTTTGACTCTGATCGAGGAGTTAATTATTAATTAATTAATTAATTAATTTTGAACATTTTATGGAATAAAATTTATTTCTTGAATATTGTCAGTTTTCAATCATATGACTGTTTCAATGAAATTTTTGAAATTGGGTTCGTTCTTTATTCTCTTTGACCGATACATGATACCATGAGCATTTGTAAGCCCAATTGAAATAGTATGGAAGGGGATACCCTTGACTCCCCAGTTGTAAGTTTCTTCTCTCCAAAACCGTTTAAGACACTTAATTTCATATATATTGCAGTATACCATAAACCCTCTTCCATAATTTAATGGACCCAGTAGGTGCAAGCATTTGAAAATCCACCCTTTAGTAAGATCCACTGCGGTCATTTTTTCACCACTGCCCACTTCTTCACCTTTCGAGGTTTAAAATTAGTCTGGAAGGTTAGCCTGTGCGTTACGTAATCAATTTGCCAAGCCTAACAAAGGAATCGAGCATGGAAAAGTCACTTTCACAGCTTCAAATTCCCGCGATCTACCGCGAGAGCCTATTAAAATGCCCGAGGCAGGTAAGATGTTATGACAGTGGTAAAAAGGGGCATCTCCAAATGAGGTTCTCTATAGATTCCTTAATTCTCTTAAAAATCCAACTTCCATCAATTTCTATCAGCGCTTCCAGGATACCAAGATCACAGGAACCCCTGAGTAAAACATGACCAGCAAATCCTGATGAAGGTTACTTTTACAAAAAGTGAAACTCACATCTATATTCAACAGTCATGACCATCCCTTCCCCCCCCCCCAGGATGGTATGAAAGGGGGGGTTCGTCCATGTCATGATCCCTGCAGATTTCTTCTCAATTTATCTCCACAAATTGAAGCCCATGCATCCACCACAAAGTATGTATGTATGAATGTATGTATGTATTTTAGATCCTCCTGCAAGCAGGAACTCGCGAAGAAGCCATCATTGGCTAATCAAAGCCGCAAGCTGACCGAAGTCAGTCTCTTACATTCATATTTAACGTCCATGATTATGAATTGTCAATTGTCAACAACTCTGTAACTGGACGACATACATTGATCTTGGAGTGACTCGAACCGGGGACCTTATGATTGAAAGGCACCGGCGTTTAAACTGAGCTAACACTCCAAACTGACCTTTGTTAATGGTTCAGTCTTACTGTACTACAACTCTGCCTCAATTGTACTGGCCTCAGATGGAGTGGCTGCCCGTGAACTCGGTTGAGGTGCGGTAGTGTACGAAGGTGGGGTTGGTAATGTTTGAGACACTTTCGAAGATGTTTGCTCGACTAAGATGTGAAGCAGTCTTGTACAGTGATCCAACTTGGCGTCCATCACTTTTGTCTGAGAGGAGGGAAGAGAGAAAATGAGAACACTTCCACAAATTTAAAGTAACAATACAATAATTCCTTAATGCAAAGGGGTAACTTCATCCCTGACAGCATAAGCAAGACTGGCTTTTTCTCTTGCCTGCCAAAACATAACACATTTTACCATCCCTTGCTATTTATACTAAGCTTGCCATCCTTGCAGGGTCTCTGAGAAACAGGCCTTAGATGGTGGGGATGGGGTGCGGGTGGGGCAGAAGTTAGACCAAATATCAGAGATATTTCATGGTATTGAATTTGCTGCAAGTGGTAGCATCATGCCCATGTGGAAAATCATGCCACGAAAATTATCAGTGACCATGGTTCCCTGCCGAGCCCCTGCCCTTGCCATTTTGTACTCGCCTTACCTCTACAGTAGGTCCATTTCAGTATTCAATTTCAGAGTAAGGACCTTTGAAAGCATAGGGTCAATGTTGGTCAAGGAATGCTCATTTTATTCACTTCAAATTTGTGAAAATGTGTCATGTTTTTTTATCCCAAAGTTACAGAATCTATAAACTTTATAACTCGGCTGCTCTTTCAATATCTTTATAGATATTTATTTCCTTTTTGCACAGTTCAGTTTTCTGTTGTTAGACATGATTATTGCATTTGGGGAGAAAAAAATGCAAACATTCACATTGAAAACCCCTAAGACTAAAAATAAAAAATTGAAAAAATTATTTTCATCGAAACTGTCAGCTATACCTTCACTTCAAACTATTTTTTGGGTCAAAGAAGTTTAACAAAAGGAGCAGCTATCAATAGTTTGTCCTTTTTAGTTTTTTTCTTCCTTTCTTATATTTTGGTGCTGGGTGTGGCTGGGTGTGGGGATGGGGGGGGGTGGGGGACAGACTTTGGGATGCATTTGATTTCATTAGGGGCTACTTACCCTCTCCTCCACCGTGTTCATTCTTGCAAATAGAGTGTGTTTCCTTCTGTCTGTTGGAATAGAACAAAAAGGGAGTGTGTTTAAAGCTAGGTCATCATAAAGGAGTGCTAGCTCAGTGGTTAACGCCGGTGCCTTTCAATCATAATTAGGTCCCGAGTTCGAGTCACTCCCGTCCCGTTACAGAGTTGTTGACAATTTACAATTCATAATTATGGACGTTAAATATGAATCTAAGAGACTTCGGTCAGCTTGCGGCTTTGATAAGCCAATGATGGCTATTTCACGAGATCCTGCTTGCAGGAGGATCTTAAATACATACATACATCACTACGTACATTACGATCTTCCCTGCCTATAGCAAATACCACCCGAGACCCCTGTTTTTGGTAAAAAACAGGGCAGATTGAATATCTACCCGAGTTGGTAATGCTAGCCATACTGAAAATGCATTTTGCTAATCTGCACAAATTCTTGTTTTACACGCAGTGCAGTACTATTTCAGTGTTCAAGCCTAATTTGTTTTCAAACAGGAAATTTGGGTTTCTTCAATTTCTCTTGCGTTCTTAATTAATGTAATGTGAACGATCGCGGACTTAATGGTGACCCGAGATTTCCCATTATAACATCTTCTCTATCCTGTAAAGCGATGAATGAATGAGTGTCAACAAAAAAAAGGAGTTTTTTAGTAAAAGGTTAAAATTGTGACGTCTGGCCTAGCCTATAATGAAGTTACATTAGCCTATGCACAGACCTTACTAGGTCTTAACACCTAACATAAAGTGCCTTCGATGTTGGGTTAGCATCAAAATCGACATCAGAAGTAAAACACTGACTTGTAAGATCGTAATTCACTCATCCATTTGAAGTGTTTGGAAGAAATTCTAATCCCGGTTAACATGTAGTGGTAATGGTAAAGATCGAGTGGTTTGAATACAGTATACTGTTTATATGCGATGATCGAACGTTGCGGTGCAAGTGGTGTACAGAGTAGTACGTACTAGTACAGCACATACGGCAATGGCAAAGCACAGTGAAAATGTAAACAGCTGATATGACCTTTTCACGCCTGCGCAGTATATTAATCTCGCAAGCGGACTTAATACGAAACTCACTCCTTCTTAAATGAGAACGCATCTTGTTCTAAACTAGTTGATCCTCCTCGCGGACTTAATATCTATAATCGCCCTTGCGTTCTTATATATGAACAATGCCTTGGGGTAGTTTATGCTATCAGTAACAAATTATTAATGCTCGAGTGAATTTGGGGAGGCCTGTCTTTCTATATAAAGCAGGTTTGACCATCCCAATGCATGATTGATCCTTATTGATGACAGTAAAAGGCAAATAACTGTCCGATATGTTCAAACTTCAACAAGAACTTACTATCACTTTCATATCTATTTACCTCAACGAGACATTAAATGCGCTATCATTGTGCAATGAACCATTGGCCCATATGCTATCTTTCGGGTGAAAACTGCGGTTGCTGCTAGATTTTGGTGCGGGAAAGTTTATGTCTAAAGAAAGTGACCAATGGTCAGATTTGCAGACTGACCTCGGGGAATATCTAATCCAGTATCGCAATGCAAATTGCTATGCAAAATGCTATGGAAAATGCTATACAAGTCCAAAAATGCGTAGCACTTTTTTTGTACAGGAACCATTGCATCTTATAAGAGATCAAATTCAGTGCTGCCAAAACTACTACACAAAACTTTGAACAGTCAATTTATACTTCCCTGGTCCTGAGTGAGACTAGACACTGAGAGAGTTTTCTTTACTTTAACACTGAGTGCATAATCCAGACTACTGCTCTAGCAAGACAGACCAACAGACACACAGAGAGACAGATAGAAATATTTCAATACTGACCTGAGTTATGATGATGAGCTCCTGGTTTGCCTAACGTTTGATCCAGTCTCCTCTGTAACTCTTTTATTCTGACCATCATGTTCAAATGACCCTGAGAATATTGCTCTATAACATCTCTCACATCGTAAGGTTTCCTTGCTTGCTACAAGTAGTTCAGAAAGAGAGAGAGAGAGAGATTAAATAGTTTTATATTTAAGTACCGAGCATTTAGACAGGGGGCCCAGCAATGTAAGGTAAGTGTTCTCTCTTTGCTGTAACATCCTCTTAAGGAATCTTTAAAGGGTGGGAAGACTCGCGCAAAAAGAAACATCTCATGCCGGTGATTTAATCTAGTTTCCAATGAGGTGTAACAGGAGTGTTAAACACCACCATCGATCCCAGAGAATACACACATAGCTTGATACCGTCTATAATCAGACACTAGTGTACAGTCAGTACATATACAGCTGCGGTCAATACCCACAGCACAGTGTACAAACAATACAGCGATGAACATCTCAGGTCCAGCTAAAGATATCAAGGTATCACGTTTCTTTACTATACTGTCTGCATTTTGTAGCGACACAAACGAAACGTCACTTGCAAGCAACAGAAAGTTAACTTTTTTCAGATGGCCGCACGCGGTTTGGGGCGAGTCTTCAATGTTTTTAACCTTTAATAAACCCTCAACGGAACAAAAACAACACACGGTGAGTGGGGTGTACATACAGATGCTCCCTGCTTAAACACAGTAAATTTAGCCTGAGTAGATCAGAGTTGTATCTTGACCGACAAACTGACAATCTTTTTTTATTGCAATTGTGAGAGAAAGAAGAACATCAAACATCATTTAATTGGTATAAAGGTATTATAGAACAAACAACTTTTAACTTGATCTCATCCTCACATCCCAGTGGCGGAGCATCCATACAGTCAGGGGGGGGGGGGGGCGGATGCTCCCCCTGACGGACTCAAATGGAATGCTGGTGCCTTTTTAAGCTTTTTACCACTTTTTACTTATTCGCGATGATTGACTTTTTTATTGCGCTCTCATCTACCTATTGACATTTGTCACATTTTGTTGGTGTAATTTTCTGACACCTATTTATTCTTCGTTGATCTGCAAATTAGCAAGGCCTGGAAAGGGTCATTTCCGGCGATCTAGGGAGTATCTTTACTCAAAAAAATTCTGTACGCTCCACGCCAACCTGTGGTGGCGATCCGCTTAGATAGTGTCGAAAGCACCCCTACAGACTATTCTCGCCCCCCCTGACCATTACTTTAGCTCGCCACTGTCTCATCCTCAGACACACTTCTCCCAACAGCTTCTAACATTGCAAAACCTCACCTGGAATTTCCTTTTGGCTACGAGATATCTAATTTTTCTGATTGCCCGAATGGCAAATTTATGAGTGTCTGTTAATCTGCAAGAAGAAAGAACATAAAGAAGGGATTATTGATGGATTAGATACATCCCTGGTATTCCAAACTCGGGAGTGCCAAAATATCTTGTAGGGTCGCCAAGAATTTCTAAAAAAATTGATGATATTTGTGAAAAAAAAGAAGTGGCAAAATACTTTCACAGAGATTACTTAAAAATTTGCAAAATATAACAGCCATTTTGCAAACAAAGTCCTACATCTAATCATATGAAAACTTCTCAAAGTGAAATACCTCCCCCCCCCCCAATTTACCCCTTCCCAGCCCACACCTCCCAAATTGGGGGAAGGGGAGGGGGCAGGCACTTAGCCAGGGGGGGGACGATCGCCCCCCCTTGATCATATTTTTGTGTACGTTTTTATGATATCGCTAGTAATTTCAAAATAGAAAATGCTTAGATGCAACTTGCAAGGCCTGGGAAGTGCCATTTCCAGCATTTTCGGCTAAAATTTTCTTGTACGCTTCGCGCCAACCCATGGTGGCGCTATACTTAGATTGTTTCCATGATGCCCAATCTACGGCACTGATAATTTGCCTACAGGTTCGCCCCTCCCATGGCAAATTTCTCGCTACGCACCTGAGGGGGGGGGGGTCACCAAGATGAGATTAGGGTCGGTTAGCAAAGAAAAGGTTGAATTCCAGGACACTATATGATCCTTGTCTGGGAGGAACAGACACATAACAACTTGTAATATAGTAATTTCAGTACAATTAATATATTTCTGAGTCACAAATACTGTGCTAAAATATATCATATCACAAGCTAGAACATGTGTTTTTTTCTCTCCAGAAAGTACATGTCACTTCTTTGTAGAGGGTTGCATCTCATACTCAGAGAGCTATGAGTTCAATCTTCTTTGGGTAATACCCTCTAAGCCCCAGGCCCAAAATGAAGTTGCTTGTTTTAACAGCCACTTAACCTAATCACACCCTGTTGGTACATTAGTGAAAAAAAATTTAATCACTACATATCCCAGGTGATCTCTCGGATCGTGTTAATGCTCCTCCCTGACAAGAAAGAGGCACAAATCCATTTACATTTTGGGGGTTGAATATGAACAATCATTCCATGGCATATATATCATTTCAAATTCTTGACCTAAAGAAGCACAATAATTCCTAAAGTCTGTTTTGGTATCCTAACCAGGTGTATACCTATGGGACTTCCAAGCAAAAAGAAACGTCTAATGCCAGTAATCTGACCTAGTTTCCAATGAGGTGTAACAGAAGTGTTAGACACCACCATCGATCCCAGAAAATACGCAAACAGCTTGCTACCTTCGGTAATTAGACACTAGTGTACAGTCATACATACAGCAAGGGTCAATACCCACAGCACAGTGTATAAACCATACAGCGATGGACATCTCAGGCAGATAACAAGGTATCACGTTTCATTACTGTCTTCATTTTGTAGCGACAAGCAGAAAACTTCACTTGCAAGCAGCGGAAAGTTAAATTTTTCAGAGCGTGGCACAGGGTTTGGGGCGAGTCTTCAATGCCTTTCAACCAATTCTTATGAAATTAGTGTTTAGATGAAAATTAGAGAAAATTTGGACATCAACATTTTTTCACAATAAATGATAATTTTCATTGAAATGGACAAACGAAAACTATGTGCACAACTGACTCTTCCAAAGTGTAGCTAAAAACATAAGCTGATCACTCAGAGATACACCCTGGATAAATTTAGCATGTACACATGCCTTTCATAAATTTTTACAAATACTTTCAAATGCCGCACCCCTCATTTCGGTAGTAATTCTGAGATTTCTCCTGCCAGAACGCAACGCTACCTCAACATAATGAACAAAGAAATGGAGGTAGTACAACACTACTCCAAATCCTCCTTTCAATTGTGAAAGTTTCCTTCAGGTTTAATGTATCTTTATACAAAGTGTCAAAATCCTCTCATTTCTGGCCTTCTTTTCTGTGAGAACACTCGCGATATTTTTACCACATATTTTCGACGAAAAAAGGGAGCTTGAACATAAATTCCTAATAGAAAGGAATTTAAACCCTCCCTCATTCGATCCTCTGACACACTTTTGGCCGTAAGTTTATACCGTTTTCAATCATTTATTTGTAATACCTTGTCAGGCCTGTATATGCATAGGATACAAATATCCCAAAACAAATTTAAAAATCAACAAATAGTTTGAAACAATTTTGTCTGGTTTTTTTTGGTTTCCTTCTCTTTCTTCATTTTTTTTGTTGTAAATCTTACGTTGTAATGGTTTCAGGCACGTAGGCAAGACTGCATGTATCGCTCTCCTCATTATCCAAATAATCCCCTATTCGGTGGTACGTGGGACCCCCTTCGGAGGATACTGACCCATCTGGAAACCTCCTCATCCTCTTAGGATGAACTGTGGAGCAAAGAAGAAGATGACAATAACAATAGTTTCATATTTTAGTCTTTGCGAAGTAATAGGTATAGGAATACTGAGTTTATGTCCACATCAAACTTGAAGGGATGAGGGGGAGTGTGGCATAAAGGACCTGGCCTCCCTCCCTCCCCCCAGGTGTCATGTCCCAAAAAACATGATAGATATGAAAGGCATGATACTGTCGTATAGTGATGTCAAAACCTCAGAGATAATTACGTAAAGGGTATTTCCCCTAATCATGTGATAATCATTGTCCAATCATATGCGTGTTTTACGTGACGGGTTTCCGAGAGTGCAAGGTAGGAGGTTGGACAAGAAACGTGAGGAAGGACGAGTGTGATTGTAAGAAAGGAAGAGATATGTTTCTTGGAAATAAATCAGACTATTAACAATTAAGACGGACTCTTAGTCTACTTTCTTAGTTTGGCGTCGACGAAATAAAAGCACCCCCAAAACGAACAAACACAACAATACACAACTTTGTGACTTCTAACGATTGAACACTTTACTTATCTTTAACTCCAAAAAAAGTCTGCTGATTTGAAGCTGATAAAATTTCTGGAAATGACGAAAAACCAAAAAGCCACGAGGGGCCCTATGGGAAAGCCCCTGGACCAAGGACAACATGGCTTGGCACACCTGACTCACATTGGCACCTCCAATGCCAGTTTGCATTCTGTGCCCCCCTAAATGTTGCTCTCATTTTGCTGTGCCCCCCCTTACCCCCTCCACCGGCCCCCACTTCTAATTGGCTGGCTAAACCACTGTTTCTGTTTTGTAAAATGTACTTAACCTCACTGTGTTAAATTTGATGACAGGAGGAATAACAACAGAGAATATGTAAATAAGACATTGATTCATGCACAGTTAACCTTTGAAATGACCTTTTCATCTTCATATATTTCATTTTTCAAGACTTGTTTTCCTTTCGAGAAAGACCATGTCACAGAAGCCTCAACTAGCCATACAATAAGTCCAGTTAAGGGCCCACTTTTAGGACTAAAAATAACAACAATTAGGCCTTTACCATACAGTCAATTCATCATCTCAGCGTCCCTTGGTATTTCTCTAAAAGTCGTCTTTAGAATAATTTTAACTATAAAGGGGACCAAAATAGGCAACTTTTGAAACTTGCCTCACAAATGAATCCTTTAGAAGCGTCATAATGGCATTTACGACCAGTATTCTATAAAAGCCAGGAAATTAGTCGTGGTTTGACATGAGGTATTAGCATGCATGACGTTGAGAGGTTCCTGTTGGTCAGGAACTTTGGTAAATATCAACTATAGGCGGGTATTTTCATTCAGAAGTAATTCATCATGTACTTCCCCTTTTGAGGCTGTTTTAGTTGTTAAAAAAAAAAAATGTGTTGTGGAAATTAACAAATGTAGATGATGTTACCGCCTTTCCTATTTGTGATTATATTGTAAAAATAAAAAAATTAAAATGATAGTGGAAGCATTAATATTTTCTGCTTCCATCTCCAACGATGTTTGAGTGAAACAAGTCGATATAATCGGGAGTGAAACAAGTCGATATAATCATAATGATATTTATAATATTCGATTTTTACTTTGCGCTTTATACCAGCGATAGGTCTCAAAGCGCTTTACAGACGAGAAGAGGTTTAATCTGTTTTTCTTTGTTATTAAAAGTTTACCGTTCTTTTGTTCCTTCGTTGGTTCATTCATTCGTTCCCTCTCTTTCCTTTATTTTTTTCTTTGGAAAGGGGAGGGTGGGGGGCGAGGTTTGAGGAGGCAATTTCAGCTGGTTTAATATCATTTTTAAGATCTGGTCTGTTCTTAACGATGAAGTGACTTCATCGTACCTGACTTAATGGTGTCAATATTTTGTGGAGGTTATTTAAATCATTTCAACTTTGAGCAAAAGCCATCGATGTGGCATTTTAAGCAGTTTTTTTATGTTAAGTAATCAATTTTATGTAATTAACTGAGAATTATTAAGATATTGCAGCTCATCAAATTAACTCACCTTTCGATCTTCATATTTTTCACAATTCTCACTGACAGTAGAATTACCCGATCAGTCTCGGTTGCGGCTGATACTTTACATTAAACGTGCCCCTGCCCGGCGATGTAAGTAAATACTACAAATCTCACCCAAGAATTACTGCTGGTGCACAACACTTTAGTTAGGGGAAAACCTGTTGTAGCTATGTTCTGACTTCTCACCTTTTCCATGCTTTTAAAGCACTCTTGTGAACATTTCATGCATTCATAAATAATCCATCTAATTTTTTAAAGGCTTGATAGCTTTTGACCAAATTGCTCAGCATAAATGGAGAGATTTCTATCATTTACAAATTTGTGGCAAATGTGAACCTAAAGCAAACAGTTGTAATGCAAATAGGAAATTCCATATAAGACACATGTTTACAATTATGTAAAATTGATAATGTTTGAGGAATTTAAAATAGTATTTTAATCATTTTAAAGTCAGTGACACATCAAGTAAAGAGGCTGGAAGGTGTCTGTAGTCTAATATACAGAGAGGAGAGCAAAAGGTGAGCTCACCAGAGGCAACACAAACGTCATAAAAGTAAACCAGACTTTCGTTACTTGAAATAACATGTTTACAAACCATTACAAATGAAGAGCTTTATTGACAGTATAATGTAATTGAGAATTTAATTCACTGTAAAAAGTTGAGTTGTTACTACTGGTTGGACTGCTATAATATTACAAAACGATAATATAACACGACGGTTAACATACCCTAGTTCATGCTGAATTAATTCGAAAATAATTCACATTACAGAGAGTACGTTAACAACTGTGGTCCGTGCTGTAATGGTACAAACCTGCCGTGGGTTCCTCTATATAGAAAGACACATCGGCCACAGCGCCACCTGGTGCTGAACCTCTCTCCGCCAACGTCTGATGGTTGGTGCCCTCGGGAGGGGCGTCCCGGAGGTCCAACCTCGTCGTGGAGAAGACGGCATCCCTCAGGCTGAGCTTGGAGCTTTTCCTCCGTTTCAGGAGGTGGGTGGTGGGTTTGGTGATGGAAGGTAGATTGGAATACAGAAACGACATGGTATTGGTGTTGACCGGCGACGGGTCCGAACAAGGGGACAGATGGATCTTCCACGTGGCCTCGTATTTGAAGGAAGGATCGGCGGCGAAACACCTCCATGCGCACTAACAATTGATGGAATTAAAAACGAGAGATTAATCGGAGTAAATGATAATTTGTAGATTATATAGAAACAAAAATAAATATATCTTCACAATCATTAATAATAATAATACCATAATGATCATTCACTAACTGCATTATGCTGATAACAATGATATTTTACAGTAAGTTTTGAAGTGTATTTCTTTTTGAAAAAAATATTGGAAAAAGAAAGAATAACAGTTTTTAAAACTGCACGCATGGCAATAAAACTTGCAGTTAATTTAGTAGACAATTTTTTTACTTTTGTCACTGGCATATTCCAGTAGAGGATGACTTTAGACAGAATTGAAGCATTGGTCTTATACTCCAAAGAAAAAATATGATTATTATTCTATAAGTTCAAGAATATTCACTATTAAAAGTAGCTAAACTGCTGATTCAAGGTTTATATATATATGATGGTGATTGCCACTTCTCAGCTAGTCCAGACCAGTGGCCGAGCGTCCATACAGTCAGGGGGCCGGATGCCCCCCTGACGGACTCAAATAGACTGCTAGCGCCCTTTTCAGCTTTTACCACTTTTTACTTATTCGCGATTATTGACTTTTTTATTGCGCTCTCATCTACCTATTGACACTTGTCACATTTTGTTGGTGTAATTTTCTGACAAAATGCTCTAACGGCGGTCTTGTGATGAAGCGTATGTTTTTTCAACACCCATATAAACTTCCGAGTTTTCACAAATGGCAATGACACCTATATATTCTTGGTTTATCTGCAAATTAGCAATGCCCGGAAAGGGTCATTTACGGCGATCTAGGGAGTATCTTTACTCAAAAAAATTCTGAACGCTCCGCGCCAACCTGTGGTGGCGCTCCGCTTAGATAGTGTCGAAAGCACCCCTACATACCATTCTTGCCCCCCCTGACCAAATACCCCTAGCTTCGCCACAGGTCCAGACCTAAACATATTAATGCTAATCCATTGTTTCATTCAATAATCAAAATACCTCAAGAAAGTGTTCTTTCTACTTCATACAAACTAAACCTCATCCATGGATGACATGCAACTCCATCTGTCCTTGCCAATTAAATTTGTAATGAATTGTAAACATGTTACGTAAGGCCACAAAATCTCTTTAATATTTTGTTAGTCAGTTTTGTGTTGTGCTACTTAGAAACCAGCTAGTAGCCTATAATGGTCTGTGGGCTAGACATGTTTAGGCCGTGTTTACATTGAATCCTCCCGGCAATCTTGAATCAATGTTTGCAAAGCCATATTGAAAGCCCCCACCAATTGGGACCTGGTGTTTTAAAAACCACAAGTATTAAATTATACAAAATCGAGACATAACTCATCCATGTGCACATTTGACATATACCAGGTCTGATTGCCAGAGGAAAAACACTAAAAAGGAATTAGGGGTTAATCAACTGTCTAACTTGCGTTAATTGCAGATTGAGGCACGAACGGAAGGGGGTGTGGGGGGGGGAGGGGTGGTGGAGGGATAACATAAGCGATGCACGGTACATATATATATATATATATATATATATATATATGTATATGTATATATATATATAATGTATATCCCGATATGTATATCCCGGGTTGGATGAATGTGCCCACATTCATCCAACCCTTTTACTCTTATTTGCTAGATCTCTATTCTCCATCTAAAACATGAAAGATATGACTAATCTCTTGCTTCGTATGATTACATTTTAGGCTAATATTAGAGCAATAACATTTGACCTAATATTCACCATCTGTCGGAAGACTTTAAAGACCTCGGGGGTTGAATGTATCTGCAGCAAGAGCAATTAAGACCCTGCTCTGTACATAGAAAAATAATATGTTGCTATGTACCTAAGTTTAAGTCATCCATATATGTTTGTGTGTGTATACACAAACACCCATACAAAACCGGTCATGAAGCAATTTAGCTGGTGCTGTATTGATCTTTATTAATGATAAATAAGCGTCCAAAGATTCCAGTAAATGCCACTGATGAGCACAAATTCTCACAAATTTCTTTCTGCAATAATTACTTTCTATTAAATCCACACAGATAAAATTAATTAAAGAAACATTCACTTGTTTAAAAGAACAATAAGTCTTAATTATATTTGATTTGATCATTTGCTGTCTAATATTGAGTAATATCCTCTGCTTGCTTCATGACATTAGCAAACCACAAATAGCTGTTTGATTTAAAGGCTAACAATTGACTGTATTTGGGGTTTACAGTATAAAGATCCCCTAAATTAGATAACTTGATTCGGCAAGAGTACTTTCAAGTTAAAAAAGTGCTTGACAAGTTACCAGACCACATTCGAACATGCTCTAAACTTTCTACTTTCCAAAGTTCATTAAGACACATCTGTTCACTTGTTCTTTTGTAAATTAATCTGCTTTCTTTGTAAAGTGCCTTGAGTAGTGACTTTTGTCTACTGATTTGGCGCTATATAAGTCATATTTATTATATTATTATTATCGACAGATACCAAGCAGGAAGGGAAGATAAACTATGCAACTGTCATCTGTGGGGGGATGAACGGGTTGAACCATAAAATGAATCTGTGACCAATTATACTGATGACAACAGTTTGTTTATTTATCTGTATCCGAAACGTACCTCAAAAAAGTTTTATTAATAACAGGCATAGTCTATTTCTGCTGTTTGTCATTAAACTTTTTACGGTTTCTTTTATTAATAGTGTGGGAGGCGATGGGTCATAACAACATATTTATTACTCAGTTCTCCTAATTGCGCATCCAGGATTTTGAACTCTGTAAAAGTTCTGTATTAAAGGGTTATTCAGATGTAGCAGACAATGTAAAAACTTGTCTTAAAGAGGAAATTATTCCACATTGTTGATTGAAATATCCCATATCATTATTATCATCAGATAGTGATTTTATTGAAATGTAACCTAGTTTGATTTACTGGCTAAGCCATCCTATACTAAAGAGATAGTTGATCTTGTTGATGTATCCTTGAACTGTGATTCATTTTGGAATGTTTGATTTAACAGCTGTCAATGTTCCCTATTATTTATAATTTCATCAAAATGTATAACTCTTATTTTGAAAAAAGTATTAAATTTGTCCTACAAAGAAAATCAATATTCATTTTCATATCAATTGCTATGATGTCCGGCCATCTTACACTCTGCAGTTGCCAGATGCAAAATATCAACAAATTTTGAAACTTTGTATGTTCATCTAATACAAAATTGCCAGATGCAAAATATCATCAAATTTTGAAACTTTGTATCTTCATCATACAAAATTGCCAGATGCAAAATATCAACAAATTTTGAAACTTTGTATTCTTCATCATAACAAAATGCTGAGGATTTCGGTTTGACATATAAAAGCTGTACAAAACAAAATAAAATTCCAGCAGCAATAAATGGCAGCATTCAACTTTAGCCACCAGAACATCCCTTTAATTCCTGCAAATGTATATACCTGAATCAATGTAGCCGCAGCTGGTATCTGACGACTGAAATGCTTCTGTCTCTGTTTATGTTGAACTTTGAGAGCAAATCCGGACCCGAGAATGCCCTGTTGAGAAAAAAAAAAGAAAAAAAAAAGGGAAAAACGTAAGTTCAAGGTGACACAATTAACCCAACCATCATGATTGATCTATGTGATAGAAATAATTGTCATCAACAACTACCCCCGTTCCCTCCTCATCCAACCCTCCAGCCAAGAAACACACACACACCCAACCAACATGATTGATCTATGTGATAGAAATAATTGTCATCAACAACTACCCCCTCCCCCTCCTCATCCCACCCTCCAGCCAAGAAACACATACCCGACCACCATGATTGATCTATGTGATAGAGATCACTGTCATCAACAACTACCCTCTCACCCCTCCTCTTCCAACCCTCCAGCCAAGAGACACACACCCGACCATCATCATTGTCTACGTGATAGCTCAGTGTGTTAGCTCATAGCTAGGAGTGCTAGCTCAGTGGTTAACGCCGGTGCCTTTCAATCATAAGGTCCCGAGATCTCGTCACTCCAAGATTAATGTATGTCGTCCAGTTACAGAGTTGTTGACAATTGACAATTCATTATCATGGACGTTAAATATGAATCTAAGAGACTGACTTCGGTCAGCTTGCGGCTTTGATAAGCCAATGATGGCTTCTTCATGAGTTAATTCCTGCTTGCAGGAGGATCTAAAATACATACATACATACATACTTGTACTCACGCCATGAGCCTTTACTATAGACCAAAATTGTCAGTTGTAAATACTTTCTGAAAAAGACAACCAAAATTGGGACACCTTTGTTTGTACACCTTTTTTTTACCAGTCCATTAAAGGTGTCATGCCAACTCAAGACGTTTGTTTGGTCAGTGCAGCTTGTCTGGACGATCAGAATTCTGACATTGTTAATGCTATACTCCGAAACATTAAACAAAATGTCAATTACCGAGCGGCTAATGAACTTTGATATACCCTGCTTTATCTTTCTTCTGTTTTGAATAGGTCATACTGGTGATGACAACTTTAACATGTAAGTTCGATAATTCCAAATTTCTGATATATTTCTGATGAAAATAGGGCATTCAAACATTTACATATTAGAAGCAACTGAACTGGACTGCATCAATTACAAACATTAACAAAATAACTGAGAAAACAAACCTGATCCCATTGGTAATTAATAATTTACATATTATATATATATATATATATGGTACTGTTAATTAAATAATTCCTTCATTGTTATTGCTTCAGTGAATTCACTAGTATATCTAGTGTATATTCCTCAACATATCCCCTGGGTGTGTAAGCTTGCATAACTTTAGAGTCCACGCAATAACATGTCTACTCTTTATGTCACGCTAATCGGATTGGATCACTTGTAGGATCCAGCACATCTCAGACCGTGAAATTATGTACAGTTTTAAAGTTAAATTGGTACTTTTATTTATATATCGGTCAGTCTGTAACCCTAGAAAATTACTGTTCAATTTCCATATCTTGGTGTCCATGTTACACCAAACAATTTTGACATATATATTTCTAAGTTGACCTTAATTTTCTTACATGTGAGAAAAACAAAATTGCAAATTTAGACATATTTTTTTTATTTCATAGCAATTATGAAGGAAGTTCCTCTTGTAATGCAACTTCTTTAATCTGCTCTGACGCATTTTAATAAAAGGTAAAATATTGACCCAAAAGATGGGGCACATTGCTGATGCAGTTTCCATGCCAATATTTTTTTCTCTGGCACTTAAAGCATATATAAAATATATTATATATATTTCACAGCTATAGCTTTATTTATTTAGTTATTGTACTATTGTTTTGCTTTTTGATAGAAACATGATAGAATTTTCACTTTGAATACATTATGACAACACTATTATGGCAATTATGAATGCATATGCACATAATTATTTCCTGGTTGTGAATTTCTAGCTTATTCAATAGTTTCCCAAAATATTCCAAATTCAGCACAAAAAACAGGTTGTACTTATATTTTAATTAATTTTCTTATTTCTATTTTATTTATTTTTTTATATTTTTATATTTTACTAATTTTTTATACAGCTTCATAAAGCTTATCTCGATTGTATAACATAGTCTAGACATTATGTTATTGACTGTGAGCTGTATCTAT